>JAQZBX010018360.1:0-34710 GCA_029593785.1 Cabassous unicinctus | reverse complement strand
TGGTTGTGTGGGGTGTTGTTGGTGGTCTGGGCGGCGGGGAGCATGGGAATCCCTGTAGTTTCTTAGTAATATTTGGGTAATCTAGACACCTCTATAAATTGTATACATATGTATATAACAAATAACATTTATGTAAACAAATGCACATATATGCATATGTATTATATATCATTTTACAATTAAAAAATAAAATAAAAAATAAAAAAAAAAAAAGGAACCAATAGAATGACTGGAGTTGAAAACTGCAATAACAGAAATGCAAAATTCAAGAGCAGATTGGAGATGGCAGAAGAAAAAAATCAATGAACTTGAAGATAAGACACTTGAAATGAGTCAGGCTGAGGAGCAAAAAGAAAAAAAATATTAAAAGAAAAAATAGCCTAAAACAGCTATGGGATATCATCAAGCACACCAATATATGCATTATGGGAGTCCCAGAAGGAGAAGAAAGAAAGAAGCAGATAGAATATCTGAAGAAATAATGACAGAGAGCTTCCCAAACTTAGCAAAAGATGCAAATATACACATTCAAGACTCTCAGCAAACACCAGATAGGATGAACATGAAGAAAAATACACCCCATCATATATTGATTACACTATTGAATGCAAAGGACAAGGAGAGAATTCTGAAAGCTGCAAGAGATAAACAACATGTTATGAACAAGGGAATCCTAATTAGACTAAGTGCTAATTTCTCATCAGAATCTGTGGAGGTAAGAAAGCAAAGGGTGGAAATACTTAAAGTGCTGAAGGAAAACAACTGCCAGCCAAGGTTTTCATATCGGATAAGAACCGTTTTCAAAAATAAGGGGACAGGAAAAGGATGTGGCTCAACTAGTTGGGTGCCCATCTACCACAAAGGAGGTCCTGGGTTTGGGTCCTGGTGCCTCCAAAAGAAGATGAGCAGACATTGCACCTGCCGCAATGAGCTGGACACCACACCTGCAACAATGAGCTGGACACCACACCTGCAGCAATGAGCCAGATGCTGCACTGCTGCAAAATGAGCTAGAAACCACACCTACTGCAATGAGCAGACATCTAAATGAGCAGATGCCACACTCACCTCCCATGTAGGAAGTCCCAGGTTCAGTTCCCAGTGCCTCCTGGAGAATGAGGGCAAACAATTAGCAGACATATGAGAGAACTATCTGGGGGAGGGGGAGAGGATAAATTTTAAAAATTAATAAAGTTTATAAATAAATCTTTTTAAAAATGAGGGGGAGATCAAGACAGTCTCAGAAAAGCAGAAGCTGAGAGAATTCATCACCACCTAGACATGCCCTGCAAGCAGTGGTAAAGGGAGTTCTTCAAATTGAAAAAGAAGAGACACTAGACAGTGTTTCAAAGCATCATAAAGAAATAAAGACCTGTTATAAAGGGAACCATTTAGTTAATTATAAATGTCAGTATTCTTGTATTGTATTGTTTGGTATATAAATCCACTTCTTACTTCCTGCAGGTGCTAAAATGCAAATACACAAAAAGTAATGAAAAACCTAGGTTTTTGGACATACAATGTACAAAAATATAAGTGGTAAGAAGTACCAAAAAATGGTGGGCTGACAGAGAGATATAGGAAAATTATATGAGCATGCTATTGAAGTTAAGTTGGCATCAAACTAAATATAATTGTTATATATTTAAGATGTTAAAATCTAACCCCATGGTAACCACAAGGAAAACAGATAAAAAATATATCCAGACAGAAATGAGAAGGCACTCAATATGGTACAAAACAAGAAAGTAAATAAATATAAAAGTAAGCTTTAATGTAGGCGAGGGACAAAGAAAGAAAAGTTATAAAGTTTACAAAGGCTAAATAGCAAAATGGCAGAAGAAAATCCTGTGTTTTCAGTAGTGACTTTAAATGTAAATGTATTAAATTTTCCAGTCAAAAGACAGAGATTGGAAGAATGGATTTAAAAAAGCATGACTCAACTATATGCTGTCTGAAAGAGATTCACCTTAAAATCAAAGATACAGGTAGATTGATGGTGAAAGGATGGAAAAAATACACCATGCCTGTAGAAACCTAAAGAGAACAGGAGTGGTGATACTAACATCAGATAAAATAGATTTTAAGTCAAAATGAGTTTTAAGGAACAAAGAGAGTCATTACATACTGATAAAGGGAAGAATTCAACAGGAAGATGTAGCAATTATAAATAAATAGGCATCTAAAAACAGAGCCCCAAAATATATGGAGCAAATACTGACAGATTTGAAGGGAGAAATTGACGATTCTACATTAATAGTAGGAGATTTTTTTTAGGAGGTTCCGGGGATTGAACCCAGGACCTCATACATGTGAAACAGGTGCTCAACCACTGAGCTACACCCACTCCCCAATAGTAGGAGATTTTAATACACCACTCTCAAAAATGGATAGAATATCTACTCAGAAGATCAATAAGGAAGTACAGGACTTGAATGACACGCTAAACCAACTAGACCTAACAGACATAGAACACTGCAACCAATGAAAATAGAATACACATTCTTCACAAATGCACACAGATCATTCTCCAGGATAGACCATCTGTTGGGTCATAAAACAAGTCTCAATAAATTCAAAAATATTGAAATTATACAAGGTATATTCTCTAATCACAATGGAATGAAGCCAGAAATCAATAACAGAGGGAGAAAGGAAAAATTCACAAATGTGGGTAAATTAAACAACATTCTCTTAAACAACCAATGGGTTAAACAGGAAATCAGAAATGAAATTAGGAATATCTTGAGGCAAAGGAAAATGAAAATGCAACATACCAAAACTTATGGGATGCAGCAAAGGCAGTGATGGGAGGGAAATTCAAAGCTCTAACTGCTTGCACTGAAAAACAAGAAAGACTTCAAATCAGATACATAATAACCTCAAAGCTGGAAGAACTAGGAAAACAAGAGCAAACTAAATCCAAAGCAAACAGAAGGAATGAAGTAGCAAAGATTAGAGGGAGATAAAGGAAAGAAAGAACAACAGCAACAACAAAACAATAGAGAGAATCAACAAAACAAAAAGTTGGCTCTTTGAAAGATCAATAAAATCAACAAACCTTTAAATAAACAGATGCAGAAAAAAAAAAGAGAAGATACAATTAACAAAAATCAGAAATGAAAAGGGGAACATTATTACTGATGCTGCTGAAATACAAAGGACTATATGTAATACTATGAAAAACTCTATGCTAATAAATCAGTTAACCCAGATGAAATGGACACATTCTTAGAAACACCTAAACTACCTATACTGACTCAAGAAGAAATAGAAGATCTCAACACACCAATGACTGGTAAAGCGATGGATTCAGTAACCAAAAACCTCCCAACAAAGAAAAGCCCAGGACCAGGTGGCTTCAGAGGGGAATTCTACCAAACATTCCAAGAAGACAACTCCAATTCTGATCAAACTCTTTGAAAAAATTGAAGAAGAGGGAACACTACTTAACTCATTCTATGAAGCCAACATCATCCTCATACCAAAGCCAGATAAGGATACCACAAAGAAAGAAAACTACATACCAGTATCTCTTATGAATATAGATGCAAAAATCCTCAACAAAATACAAGCAAACCAAATCCAGCAGCATATTAAAAGAATTATACTCCATGATCAAGTGGGATTTATCCCTGGTATGCAAGATTGGTTCAACATAAGAATATAAATTAATGTAATACACCACATTAACACAATGAAGGGGAAAAAAAACACATGATCATCTTAACTGATGCATAAAAGGCATTTGACAAAATCCAGCATCATTTGTGATTAAAAAAAAAAAAACACTTAAGAAAATAGGAATAGAAGGAAATGTCCTCAAACATGATAAAGGGCATATAAGAAAAGCCTACAGCTTTCCCCCTGAGACCTGGGACAAGACAAGGATGCCCACTGTAACCATTGTTATTTAACATTATATTGGAAGTTTCTTAAACTTTACACCCAAAGCACAGGCAACAAAAGAAAAAATAGACAAATGTGACCTCATCAAAATTAAAAGCGTTTGTTTCCTCAAAGGCTTTTCTATGATAGTAAAAAGACAACCTGTACAATTTGAAAAAATATTTGGAAACCACATATCCAATAAAGGATTAAAATCCAGAATATGTAAAGAAAACCTTTAACTTAACAACAAAAAGACAAACAACCCAATTTAAAAACGGGCAAAACTCTTGAGCAGACATCTCTCCAATGAAGATAAACAAATAGCCAGTAAGCACGTGAAAAGAGAGGTTCAACATCTTTAGCCATTAGGGACATGCAAATTATTACCACAATGAGATATCATTGCAAATCCATTAGAATGCCTGTTTAAAAAAAAATGGAAAAGAAAATAAGAACACTCATTCATTGCTGGTGGCAATTTAAAAAATGCAGGCTCCCTGAAAGACATTTTGATTGTTCCTCAGAAATCTAAGTATAAAACTACCGCATGACCTGACAATCCCTCTGTCAGGTATATACCCTCAAAAATTGAAAGCAGGGACTTGAACAGATATTTACAAACTGATATTCATAGCTATATCATTCACAATTGCCAAAAGATAGAAGCAACACAAGTGTCCATCAACCGATGAATGGATAAATAAAATGTGGCATATACATACTATGGAATATTATTCAGCCGTGAAAAAGAAGTCCTGATACAAGCGACATTGATGAACTTTGAAGACATCATGTTGAGTGAAATAAGTCATACACAAAAGGACAAATATTGTATGATCTCACTGATTTGAAACAATTAGAAGAAAGAAACTCATAGTCAGAACCTAGAACATAGTTTACCAAGGTACGGCGTAGGCATAGGGAAGGGGAAGTTAATGCTTAAAATGTATGGAATTCCTGTTTGGAATGATAGAAATGTTTTGGTAATGGAGATGGTGAGGGTAACACACCGTTGTGAACACAATTAACAGCACTCAAATATATACATGAAAATGATCAAAAGGGGGAAATGTTAGCTTGTATACACGGTAAGAGAGTGAAAAAAATTTTAAAATCCATGGAAGTACACTACACTAACAATGAAAGTTAAATCATGGACTTTAAAGTAATACAATTATAAAAATGTGCTGTCATCAATTGTAACAAATGTTCCACAAAAATGCAAGGTATTGGTGGTAGGGTGGTATATGGGAATCCTCTATTTTATGCATGATTGTTTTGTAAACTCACAACTTCTCTAATAAAGAAAGAGAAATATAGTTCTAAGAATTTTTAATTTTCATTCCAATTTGTTACATAAACTATGAGTGGTTAAGAATGTCTTTTTAAAACTTAGAAATATATAGGGATTTTAAGTTAAGATATATATTTTTTAACTTTCAACACAATTATTATGGTCAGTAAACATGAGCTCCTGAGACCTGCTTTATGAAATAATGCTTGATATAAATTGTGTAAATTCCTGGTGTGCTTGAAAGTATGTGCATTCTCTAAATGTTGGGTATACATTTAAATAAATTGTTTATAGCTTTAATATAAACAGACTTTTCATCTGCTTGACATATTTATAATAAAGAGAAGTGTCTTGAAGTTCTTAACATATTGATAGATTTTCCCTATCTCCCTGTAATTCTATCAATATTTGCTGTGCGTATTTTCAAAGTATTTTATTAGATGTAGACATGTTTAAAGTTCTTATATATCATCTTGACACTCAAATATATTATCACTGTATAGTGACTCTCTTTACCCCAATACTTCTTTAATTCTTAAAGACATCTGTTTGATAAAAATGTAACTTCGCCAGCTTTCTTTTGGTTAGAATTTTACGTTCTTTGTGTGAAAAATGTCTAATATGGAAAATAAAACCTTCCCTAGGCACTTTAGAGGATGGGATTTTAACATGCAGAATTGCGTACAAATATGGTGGAGGAAATGGAGTAGCAAAAGGAGAAGAGTGAGTTAAACCAGATATTTGAAATTGCAAGAGACCAGGACTGATCTTAAAGCTGGAGAAGCAAATGCCGAAAGGTATTTCCCAGAGCCCACAGTTGCCGTGCTGCTGACACCTTTTGCTGTCAGAACCCACGTGATGGCAGCCAAGTATCTCTGCTCTCTGGCTCCTGCTGCTACTGACAAGCTGTTACATTGTTTGTGATTTCCTCATTATATAGCTATATTGTATCTCTAGATTTTCCTTAAAATTATGTTTTGTATTAAAGATTTTTTTAACCTTATAAAAAATGATATGATGCTGTATACAATCTCCTGTGCATATGCTACATATAATCTCATGGGCTTATTTTTACATTTAATTCTATAGAGCTAAAGTTTATTTAAAAATAGTGTCTATGTCTTTGTTTACATTTGGTTGTGGGTTTCTTCATGCACTCTCCTGTTGATAAGCTTTTGTTACAAGACTTCTCGTAAGAAAGTTTTCCTTATGAATATACAAAAAAAGTGATATTTTAAGTCATAATGTATATGAATATTTAACTTTATAGTTTAATGTGGAACTGTTTACCAAAGTGATTTCACCAATTTACATGCCATCAATGTAGAAGATATTCTGTGGAACTATATTCTATTTAGGCATTTTAATATTTCCCCATAGAATGAAGGAAAAATAAAACCTCATTGCACACATGACTGTTTTTTTCCTGATCGTCAGTTATGTTGAACACATATATACATATATTGATACATACTGAATACATAGACTATTTGAACAGTACAGTATACTAATTTATCTAATAGCTATACTGCACCCAACCATTGGATAATTCATATTCTTTTCAAATAGACATTTTCAGAAAACAAAATCAAAGAGGTTTTTGTCACAAGCAGATTTACAATAAAGGAAATAGTAAAGGGAGTTATTTAGTGTTTAGTGTTTTATATGGAAAAGCAAAGGATCCATAATAGCCAAAGCAGTTTTGAAAAAGAGCAAATTTAGAAGACTTGAACCTTTAGATAACAAGAATAATTAAAATCTGCTATTTTAAATATGATGAGAGATTGGTGCAAAGACAGATAAATAAACCAGCAAAGATCCCTGAAGTAGATTTGGTTGTAAATGTACATTTGTTTCATGACAAAAGTAGCACTGTATATCAGTGAGAAACGTATCCTCTATGATTTGAATCCTTTGTAATTTGTTTGATCTTGCTTTATGCAGGAAAACATGCATTCTTGCAGCACTGGGTACAGTGTTCCATATACACCAACTATGCTGTGTTCGCTATCATTGGATCACATCTTCTCCATCATACCTCGAGTTTTGTGTTTTTGTTTTATCACTTCCTGAGATATGTGTTTATTTCAGCCAAATGGAAGTTAAGTGGCCACTATAGTCTATTTGAAGCAATCTTTTATGTAAATTTATTTTGGTTTGCTTCTTTGACTAATAGCACCTGGTTTCAATAGACAAATTTAAAAACCCATGCATTAGTATCTTGATAGGGTTTGGCTTCACAAAGCAAATATGTTATGTTCCTAGGTAAGAGCACAGTGTTTGGGGACAGAAAGCTGAGTCCCATCAAGAGGAGCTTTACCTAACCCTGGACTTTCAATTCCTTGGTTGTTTCTCCTCCACAGATCTTGTCGCCCACTTTGCCTTAATAACTCACTTCTGTGATCGTACCCTAGACCTTGTCGTTACCAGGAAGTTCAACTCCCACAGAATGTCAATTTCAAGCCACACTTCCCTCCATTCCCATCTTAAATTCTCTGGTCCCTATCATGATAATTTCTTCTTTGTGTAAATCCCCAACTCCAGCGCATGTTTTCAATTCATGGCATTGCATCTGGCCACACACGGATCCTGGCTTAACCCAATTCTGCCTGCTCATTGTCATCCCATGATGTTGAATATGATAGAAAAAAGTAAATCCATGCTCATTTTAAATTTATGACCTCTGAACTCAAACGGGCATTAGTGCTTCCTGGTCATCATTCTACATTTCCTGACCAGGTCCATTCATGGTATGATAGTTGATTGATAGGTAGATAGATAGGTAGATAGACACATACATACATACATATATACATAGGTGTTAGATAAACAATAGGTGACAGTTATAGATAGAAAGAAGATATAGATAAATAAGGAAAGTACAGAGTTAGAGAGATATAGAGAGATATGAGATAGAAAAATTGATGATGGATAGATAGAGACGATAGATGATAGATAACATGACACATAGATAGATAGAGATATGATAGACATTTGTAAGTACCCTAAATATTATTAAGAAAGTAAAATTAGAGGTAGAGCTGCCTCAGAGGAGGAGCATACAGTCTTGCCTAGGATCACAACCTCATTTGCCACATGGAAAATATTGGCCCTTGATTCTTCAAATGGAGAGTGTAATGTCTGAAGCTGTAACAATTGCCTTTATGTGGCAGGACATTTACACTGACCACTTAGTGACTTTTAAAAAAGTCAGGTTTGGGAAGCAGATGTAGCTCAACCACTTGGGCAACTGCCTACCACATGGGAAGTCCCAGGTTCATCCTGGTGCCTCCTGAAAGAAGATGAGCAGATGCCACCTCCCACCAACTCCCTATGTAACAGAACTAGATGCCGCCCCTGTCTCAACGAGCAGCCACAGACACAGCAGCCTGCGGGAAGTGGATTTGGCTCAGCCTGCTGGGCACTCACGTCTCATGTGGGAGGTCCTGGGTTTGGTTCCCATTGCCTCCTGGAGAAGGCAAGCAAGCAATGAGCAGACAGACAAGCAAACCATCTGGGGGAAGGGGGGTATAAATAAAGTAAATAAAAGTAAAAGTCTTTAAAAAATGTCAGGTTTTTTGAGATATAATTTCATGTAGTAAAAACCACTCTTTTTAGCTGTACAGGTCTATGATTTTTGTGCAGATGTTTACAGTTATGTAACCACTACCACAGTCAAAGTAGAGAAGAGTCCATCACCCCAGAAATTTCCCTCATGTCCCTTTGCAATCAATGTCTTCCTCGCTGCAACCATGACCATTAGTCTGATTTCAGTCCATATAATTTTGCCTTTTCCAGAAAGTTATCTGAAAAAAATCATACAGTACATAACCCTTTGTGCCTGGACTCTTCCACCTAGTAAATTGCCTTTGAGATACATCCATGTTATGGCATGTATCAATAGTGCATTCCCTTTGATTAGTGAAACGTATTCCATGTACAGATATGTACTACAGTTTGTTTTTCCAGTCATTGGATGAAGAAGATTAGAGTTTCTAGCTTCTTTTGGCAATTATGAATAAAGTTTTTATAAATTTTGTGGGTCTTTGAGTGGACAAGTGTTTTTATTTATCTTAAACACCAAAGAGTGTAATTTTTGGGTTGTATGTTAAGTGTATATTTAACTTTATAAGAAACTTCCAAACAATTTCCCATTGTGATTGTACAATCTTGTATTCCACCTGCAATACCTTAAATTTCCAGTTGATCTGCATCTTTGCCAGCTCTTTTTATTGTCAATCTTTTAAATTTTAGTCATTCAAGTAGGTATATAGAGGACTCTCTCTCTATGGTTTTGATTTACATTTCCCTAGTGTTTCATGTTGTGTATCTCTTCATGTGCTTATTTGCCATCTGCCTCTCTTCTTTGGTGTCTGCTCAAATCTTTTAATCATTTTTTAATTGAAATGTTTGTCTTATTGTGTTTAGAGTTCTTTGTATAATCTGTTTACTGGTCATCTATCAGATATGTGCTTTACAACTACTTTCTTCGAGTTACTGGCTTGTTTTTTCATTTTCTCAACAACCTTTTTTAAAGAGTAAGTTGGAGAACTCACATTACTTGATTTCAAGCCTCACTATAAAGCTACAGTAATCTAGACAATGTGGAATTGATGTAAAATAAACAAATAGAGCAATGGAACAGAATAGTGAGTCTATTGATTTTCAACGAAAACTTCCAATTCATGGAAAAATAATACTATTTTCAACAAATGGCCAACCTTATGAAATAAATTAACAGGCAAGAAAACAAACTATACAAAACTTCAGCTTTTACTTTGCACTGCATATGGAAATCAACTTGAAATGAATTATAGACCTAAAGATAATACCTAAAACTAAAACTTCTTGAAGAAAACATAGAAGAAAAAAAATTTGTGATCTTGGGTTATACCAAGATTCCTTGGATAGAATCTGAAAGTACAAACTTAAAAAAAAAAAAAAGAAAAGGAAAAAAATGAGCTTTATTAAAATTTAAAACTTCTACTTATAAATGTCAAAGCTCCATATGAAATAGGCAGGATAAGTATTATTATCTTCTTTTACGGATGAATAAATTGAAACACAAAAAGTTAAGTTTGGATCTCAAAGCTGGAAAGTGGTAAAGCAAGTGATCAAATCTGGGTTTTGGCTTCTAGTGCAGGTCTTTTGCCTCCATGTAATGGCAGGAATTTATATAATACCATCTAAATGCAAACATAAATAACTTGTATTAGCTGTGCCATAGCTCTGTCAAAGATAATTATGCATATAGAGACAGATATCTGTGCAGCTTTTCAGTACCGACAGACATTTGGCATGACCAGTTTGAGGCATGTAAAAATGGTGTTTGCCAACTGTAGCCATTGGGCAATTTGATGTAATTATGAATTCCAAAAATATATATTGGATTATGCTTGTAAACTGGTCTGCTAATCTGTGCATGATTAAGTTATGATTAGGGTGTTAACTGGGCCACGTCAGTAGGGCATTGAGCCCCACCCCTTGGTGGATGGGGAATAAAATATAAAAGGCATGGCAAAGAGAAATTTGATGTTGGAGTCTTGAGCTGGAGCCCCTGGAAGTAAGAGAGCTTGGCCGTGAGGAAGGAGAGAAGGCCCTGGGATAGAGACAAGCCATTTGCCTGATAGTCTACAGCTGGCCTTGTGGAGGAAACAGAGGAGCTAAGCCCCGGGAAGAGAGGAACCCAAGAAGCCTGGACCCTGGCAAACATCGGCAGCTGTCTTGCTCCAACACGTGGCAATGGACTTTGGTAAGGGAAGAAACTTATGCTTTATGGCCTGGTAACTATGGACTTCTACCCCAAATAAATACACTTTATAAAGACCAACCGATTTCTGGTAATTTGTATCAGCACCCCTTTGGCTGACTAATACCCACCTAATCTCCAAAGTGATCTGATAGGAAACAGCAATTGCCAACTAATGTCTGACCCCAGCAAGTACAAAACCTGACATTAGCAAGAGCTTGGCATTGGTGACTTTGTTGATGACACTGAAGTAGAACTCAGCACCCATAATTCCATCCCTGATGCTCTTAATGTTAGCTCTATAACATGTACCCCCATTCCCCATGAGTCCCTCTCTGACCTGCTGCCTGGTGCTTTGTCTGATTCTGAGAGTAATATCTGATAAAATTCCACCTACAAAGATGACTATGAAGTGGAATGGAAACTATTCCAAAACTCAAAATGCATATCGAGTGGCCCACTGAAAACCGAATTGGTGGAATCTGGAGCTTATTTGGAACCTCTAAGGGAATTGAGAATAAGTTTTCCATCTGGATACTTCCAATTCTTATTTAATTGTTTATTTAGAAAATTAAATATATAGACTCCCCAAATGCAATTTGACTCTTATTTTAATAGGCTTTAGAATCTCTAAGAGTCTAAAGAATCCACATTAAAAATCATCCATCACTGGCAAGACGATTGGACCTCTTCCATGATTTCTTTCCATTTTTTACTGGTTTAATTTTTTGGAAATGGAAAGTTCAATGTATACTTACATTGATGCTTAATGGAAAACACTTGTCTTTCCCCAAAGTAAATGCATCATTTAACAAGAACCCTTTCTTACCATTCCAGGCCAAATTTCTCTTTAAGTTCTATGATCAAAAAAGATAATACCATGTAAAGTCTACCAATGGATAGATTCTTGAAATTGGTTGTAATATTAAAGTCACATTGGTTAAAACAGCCATTTTAATTTCAAATTATACTTGGTACTTGGTCTAGCACAATAAGAAGTATTTGTGTAGTGCAATATTCTTATAAGTGTCAAATATTTTAATGTTAAATCTAATTCTCATTGTTCTACACTAGCTCTGTGATTGTCATTTTAAATGAATGATTATCAATTGAAATCTTGAATCTTCTAGGAATGTAACGTTCCTTTTCTAATAATCTTGGTATTCCAAAGACGTGAAAATCATTCACAACAATCTTCTTCTTTTTCCCCTTTCTCAGAATGAAGATGCAGTTCTCTTTCCAAGACTAAAACTTTCAACATGATATTATCTTATTGGCTTCCACCTTCTCTAAGACCATATTCCATCAGTTTCTTCTTTTATTTTGTGTGTCTTTAATGGCATCATCTTGGAGCCTCACTCTTTCTTCCCTCCTTCCCTCCCTCCTAACCTTCTTCCTTCCTACCCTCTTTCCCAGGAAACATTCAAGCTTCCTCTATCACAAAAACTAAACCAAATCAACTAAACAAAAAATATTTTTCCTCAGCCTTGTTTCCCTCTCAAGCTGTATCTCTTACAGAGATAATTTGATTGGTTTGGATCAGGCATCTTTCCCTCGATCAGCTGTGTAGTGAGGGGAACAGGGTCTCATTTCTGATCCTGCTCAGACAAGAAGATCTCATTGCCATTTAAGTAGTCACTTCACTTGGTAACCACCATATACATAAGTATATCTATACTCCCCTCCCACCTTCCCGCTCCCATGGTCAAAACCTCTCATAGCTCCACATGGTGATTGTGTGGTACACTAAGCCATTTCTGAGATCTAGAATTACATTACTTATAATCTTATGACTCAATTCTTTACTCTCACCCTTAACCTATACCCTAAGCTTCCATCACACTAAATCTGTTTTTCCTTATTGTGCTTTACTTTTTTGCATCATCATCCATTTATATATACTTTTACCTCTGAATGAATCTGCCTGGGAAACTCTTACTTATCTTTTAGAGACAGCTTAACTTCACCTTCTCTAAAAAGACTTCTCAAATGCTCTCCACCATATCCTCACCCAGGGCTTAATGAAGTTCATTTCCTTCAGATGTCCTGACTGAATGTGCTCACCTTCATTGTGGTTCTGAATTACATATTCTAATAGTTGAGACTAAGTTCTGTTCCTCTATGTTTTTCCAGCTCCTTGAAAATCAGTAGCCAAAACAATGTTTTTTGAAAGAATGAATAATTAAATCAACCAAGCAATTAATTAATTTAGACCTGGCACCAATATTTGCATGCTTCTTGTTGTTTTTGCCTCAAACCTAGTAACTTAAGTGGAATTTGAGTTACTCTGTAATTTTCTTGGATGTTCTTTCTAATTGATACTTCAATAGCTTGTAATAAAAAGTAACCCCATAATGATAGCATTCAATAACAGACAAAAATTTAAAATCAGAAAGCTCTTAAAAGAAAGAACTAATTTTAATAGCCTAAACTTCTAGAGTGTATTCCATATGCCAGCCACAGTCTTTTATTAATTCATTAAATCCTTATAAGACCTCCATGATACAGGGACTATTACTATCCCAGCCTTACAGATGAGGAAACTGAGCCACAGGTAAGTGAAGTAACCTGCTAGGAAGTGATAGAATCAGGATTATATTCACACAATCTTGTTCCTGAAACTGTGCTTTTACCCAAAAAGGCTGTACGTCTCTGTCAGACAAATCAGGAGACTTGGGTAATATAGTTGAAGTATTTATACATTGCATTTAGCTCATGTTTCCTGGAAGCTCCTATGCAATCAAGGCAAAACATAAAAAGGAAGGCTCAGGGCCAGTTTTCGTGAGAATACAACCAGAGCAGTTGTAGAGGGCCCCAAGCTCAGGAAGTTTAATGGCCTACTATTGCCATCTTGAAATTCTTCATAATTTTTTAACAAGAAGCTTCTCGTTTTATGTTGTCATAAGCCCTGAAAATTATGTAAGTGTTCCCATAAGGGATATATAATTTTAAAGCAATCATTTGTGAAACTTGTGGGCATTTATTTTAGGAATTGTCGGTAACAATGACTAATAAGTTCCCTGTATTTTTTCCACTAGATGAACAAATAAGCTCTTTCATTTATTAACCATTCTGTAAGTCCAAATTATAACATTGAAAAAGGTAATCAAGATGATGCCCTTTTGAAGGCAAGTAACCCATGGAATTTGTTTCCAAAACAGTTTTTTCCCCAAAAGACACTTAAAGCAATAATCAGAACTTGCTTCTTCTCTAGTCATAGAGGGCAAGAGGAGTGGGCAGATACATCCTCAAGAGTTTGGAAGAACAGCATGGGAGAGTGGATATGGGAAAACTTGAGAGGTAAGGCTGAAAGGAAGACCAGACAGGATAAGGAGGGGAACCTGAAAGCTGGACAAGGAGTTGGGATGATGTCTTGTATACACTTGGGAAATGGTACCCCCAAGGTTTTCTGTGGAGATAAGGAACATGATCAAAGTGCTGAGTAATGCAGATAAATCAGGAATGGTGTAGGTGGGGTATTGAAAAGCAAAAAAATTGGAAGTAAAGAGAATGTAAGTGGAGCTGATGAGACCCTCCAAATGGGTGGTTGGGATGAAAAGGACTGGGGTCTTATGATGATGACATAGAGAAAAATACGCTCCATCTGATGTTGGAAGTGGCAGCGGAGACAGGAGGAGATTTGGATAGAGGGTATGCGCCAAAGGAAAGTGGAGGCATGTTGGTACCTTGAGAAATGATGAAAGTAATTCTACTATAGTCAACGTTGAGCGTGTCTTGCCTCATTTTCCAGATTGTAAGCCCTCTAGGCCAGGTTCTCTTTCCTCCATGCAGCTCCAACATGCCTAATGCAGGGCACCGATCAGAGTGCAACAAACAATCCTTTGTTGTGGTTCACAAAATGTGGTGATGACATCATTACTTAAAGTAATGAGTTAAGTTATTTGTGTGAATCACAAATCTCTGAGATCCAAGAAAGATGATAAAGATAGGATGGTGCATATCATCACAAATGAATCAACATCGACTGTTGGAGATTTCCATCTTGTGGAAATCCTGCAAAGTTCGTTGAACAAAGGACATTTACTACTGAATGTGAAATACTTCAGATGTATATAGGCTGATGGTGGTATTTGAAAAGGCAAGACAGTAAAAGACAGCTATTTCTAAAAAGAATTATTGAATCATTCCTCCTTCATTTCCCTCAGGTGCTGTTATAACAAATGCAGATGAAAGATTTTGACCCACCATTACGGGTTTATGTAGTGTGATGATATCTGTAGCAATGTTTTGGAATCTTGGGTGCATATAAATAAGTTAATCACAGGCATACCTCAGAGATATTGTGGGTTCAGCTCCAGACCACTGCAATAAAGTGAACATTGCAATAAAGTGAGTCACACGAATTTTTTGGTTTCCCTGTGCATATAAAAGTTATGTTTACACTACAGTATAACTAGTAGTAGTCTATTAAATGTGCAATAGCATTATGTCTAAAATAACAATGTACATACCTTAATTAAAAATACGTTATTGCTAAAAAAACCACTAACCATCCTCTGAGCCTTCAGAGTTGAAACATTTTTGCTGGTGGAAGGTCTTGCCTTGATGTTGATGGCTGCTGACTGATCAAGGTGGTTGTTGTTGAAGGTTGGGATGGCTGTGGCAATTTATTAAAATAAGACAGCAATGAAATTTGCTGCCTCAGTTGACTCTTCTTTCATCAAAGATTTCTCTGTATCATGCAATGCTGTTTGATAACATTTTGCCCATAGTAGAACTTCTTTCAAAATTGGAGTCAGTCCTCTCAAATCCTGCCACTGCATTATCTGCTAAGTTGAGGTCATATTCTAAATCCTTTGTTTGTCATTACAACAATGTTCACATCTTCACCAGGAGGAGATCCATCTCAAGAAACCACTTTCTCATCCATAAGAAGAACTCCTCATGTGTTAAAGATTATCATGAGATTGCAGCAATTCAGTCACATCTTCAGGATCCACTTCTAATTCTAGTTTTCTTGCTATTTCTACCACATCTGCAGTTACTTCCTCCAATGATGTCTCGAGCCCCTCAAAGTCTACAAGGGTTAGAATCAACTTTTTCCAAACTCCTGTTCGTGTTGATATTTTGATCTCCTCCAATGAATCATAAATGTTCTTAATGGCATCTAGAATGGTGAATCCTTTCCAGAAGGTTTTCAGTTTACTTTGCCCAGACCTGCCAGAAGAATCGTTATCTATGACAGCTATAGCCTTACAAAATATATTTCTTAAATAATAAGACTTGGAAGCAGAAATGACTCCTGATTCATGAGCTCCAGAATAGATGTTTTGTCAGCAGGCATGAAAACAGCATTTATCTCATTCATCTCCATCAGAGCTCTTGGTTGACCAGGTGCATTGTCAATGAGCAGTAATATTTTGACAGTAAACCTTTTTCAGTAAACCACGTTGTAAACAGAAGTGCTGTCATCTGGGTTTTGTTGTTCCACTTATACAGCACAGGCAGAGTAGATTTAGCATAATTCTTAAGGGCCCTAGGATTTTTGGAATGTAAATGAGCATTGGCTTCAACTTTTAGTCACTAGCTGCATTAGCCCCTAACAAGAGAGTCAACCTGTCCTTTGAAGTTTTGAAGTCAGACATTGACTTCTCCTCTCTAGCTATGAAAATCCTATAAGTTCACCATCTTCTATGGGTGCAGTGTTTGGTGCCCCAAAACAATTAAAATAGTAACATCAAAGATTACAGATCACAGATCGCCATAACAGATATAATAATAATGAAAACATTTGAAGTATTGTGAGAATTACCAAAATGTGACACAGACACACAAAGTGAGGCCACGCCTTTGGAAAAATGGCACCAATAGATTTGTTTGACGCAGGGTTGCCACAAACATGCAATTTGTAAAAAAAATGCAGTATCTTTGAAGCACAATAAAGCAAACAGCAATAAAATGAGTTATATCCATATAATCATTTCATAGCTTGTATACCAGTCATTAAGTTATTGTGTCTCAGCCCTAAATTTGCCCTTCTGGACTCTGTTTTGTAATGCTAATGCTAGTACTCTCCAAACTCTATTTCTTTTGCCAGCTGCTCCTTATTAGACACTGCCAGTAGGTGGAGCTAGAGGAAGACTGCAAAACCCAAGGAGGACAAGGAACTTCCTCCTCTTCTGCTACCATCTCTGCCAGGTCATTCTAGCCTGACCTCTGGGTGGGCAGTGATAATACAGTCAACATTAATTTTTAATGGGCACATATGGAACACTGTACTCAATAATTATAGAATAAACATTCTTCTCAAGCACACATGGTACATATACTTTCTTAATTAGCTAAGTATCAGGTTTTAAAGAAAGTTCCAATAAATTCCTAAGAATCAATAACATGCAGAAAAGATTTCTCTTATGATGCAGGGTAATTAAAAACATCCTCATGTATTTTTGGAATAATAATTTTTAACAAAACTCCCCCCACCTCCAAATTATTCTGACTACCTCATAGGTCAAAGAAGATATTTAAAGAATACTTAAAATTTATTAAAAATGAAAATACAAATGTCTAAATATGAAATATTCAACTAAAGCATTATATCAAAGGAGATTAAATGCTTTGTTTATATTAGAAAAAAAGAAAAGTTTTGACATTAATGAACTAAGTTTAAAAAAGCTAGCAAAGGATCAACAGAAAAAAAAAAAGGCAGAATAAAATTAATAATAAAGAGCAGACATTAATGACAAAGAGAAATACAGCACTAGAAAACACCAACAGGTCAAAATTGTTTTTGTGAAAAAGCCTAATGAAGTAAGCTAATCTCTTGTGCAACTGATCAATTAAACAGAAATAAGAGAGAATGAGAAGGCACAAATGAAAAATATTAAGAATACGAAGGGGAGCATTACAGATTGAAAAGATAAAATAATTTTATGAACCACTCCATGCCTCATTTTTTCAGCTACAAATCTCAAATTGCCATTGATCAATGACTCAATCTGCTTAATTTATCTAACATATATTCTTTGGACATATACTATATACAAGTAATTGTTCTATCCTTTGGGGATTCAGTGATGAAGAAGACAGAAATGTCTGTTCTTATGGAATCTATGTCAATAAAGGTGGGACAGAGAAATAAGATCATTTGAGCCAGTGATGGAACCATGAAGAAAATAAAACATTCACGATATTGTGAAAGTGTGGGCTAATTCAAATTAAGGAACCAATAAACTCTCGGGGGAGATGTGTGTGCTTGGACTTAATGGTTAAAAAGAATCAGCTATGAAAACCTTGGGGGAAGAATATTCTAGACCAGTGTCATCCAATAGAACTTTCTGTGATAATAAAAGCATCCTTTAGCTGCATTGTCCAATATAGCATCCATCACTTGCGGCTATTGAAGACTTGAAATGTGCTGGTATGACTGAGGGAAAGAATTTTAAATTTATTTGACTTTATTTTAAATTTAAATAGCCATATATGTGCGCTAATAAATATAAAACCATAACTAAAAAAAAAGTTCAAAGAGAAACATGTTTAATAAACTACTCATGAAAAAAATCTTTAAATTCTATCTTTACTTAAAAAAAGTAAAGTATTTTCACAAAGAAAATACTAGATACAGTAAAACTCGCATGTTTTACTTTTAATTCTAGTTTTATACAAAAATTTCAAGAGAAGTAGATAAAGAGAAAATATTTCTCAACTCCTTCTTTAAATCCTTTGATAACAAAGCCAGACAAGAACCACATAAGAAGGAGAGGTTTTATAGGCTAATTTTCCTTACGAACATAGAAACAAAAATCTTAAATTATTAGCAAACCTAATGAAGTAATGGATACAAAAGAGCAAATGACCAATATGGGTCAATCCGTGGGAAGCAAACTTCATTCATTTGTTCAACAAATATTTACAGAATGCCACTGTGAACTAAGCACACTGTTGGGATGCCAGGGAATGCTACAGTGAACAAAACAAACAAACAAATATCCTTGCCTTCTTGGAGCTTCTAATCTATGGAGGGAAGATGGACTATAATCCAATAAATAAAATACATAGTATGGCACATGATAAATGCTATGGAGAAAAATTAATCAGGGAAAGGGGACAGGATGTTGGCAAGGAAGGATTGGTGGGAGAAGACCTCACTAAGAAAGTGACATTTGAATAAATATCTTAAGAATATGCAGAAGACAGCAGTGCAAGCAATGGGGGAAGAGCCTTCCAGGTGAGGGGTCTGGGCACAGACGGCCAGCACGAGTGAGTGGAGAGGGAAGAAGACAAGGGAAAAGGCGGGGAGGTGACTGGGAACAGATCACAGAAGGCCTGATAGGCCAAAGAAAGAAAATCAGATGGTGTATTAGTCAGCCAAAGGGGTGCTAATGTGAAATACCAAAAATGGGTTGGTCTTTATAAAGGGTATTTATTTGGGGTAGAAGTCCACAGATACCAGGCCATAAATCGGTAAGTTTCTTCTCTCACCAAAGTCCACTGCCACGTGTTGGAGCAAGATAGCTGCCAGCGTTTGCCAGGGTTCAGGCTTCTTGGGTTCCTCTCTTCCTGGGGCTGCGTTTCTCTCCGGGCTTAACCCCTGTTTCCTCCACAAGGTCAGCTGTAGACGATCAAGCGAACAGCTCATTTCTCTTCTCCTGGGGCCTTCTTTCCAACATCAAAACTGCTTCTCAAAAACCGCTTCAACTCTGTTCTTTGCCTTGCCTTTTATATTCAATTCCCCACCCACCAAGGGGTGGCACTCAACGCCCTACTGACGTGGTCCAGTCAACGCCCTAATCATAACTTAATCATACCCAGATTAACAGATCGGTTTACAAGCATGATCCAATTATATTTTTGGAATTCATAATTACATCAAACTGCCCAACTGTAACAGATGGGAAGCCACTCAAGGGTTCTGATGAGAAGAGGGATATCAGTCAACTTATGTTTTTAAATAAGGTTGCTTCTGCTGCTATGTTGAACATAGTCTGGACAGCAGCAGAGAGAACAACTAGGAGGTGGATGCAATAATTCAGGGAGAAGGATGAAGGTGGCTTGGGAAGAGGGATGCAGCAGTGCAGTGGTAAGACATATGGCCCTCTGGACCGATTTTAACTAGAATGGGCAGGATTTGCTAATGGATCCATGTGGAATGTGAGAAGGGGTCCAAGGAAAGCATCAGGGTCTTTGGCCTGAGCCATTAGGAATGATGGAGTAGACATTTCCAGACATAGGGAAAAATGCAGAGAAATGGGTTTGGGGAGGTCGGGAGTTCAGTTTTGAACATGCTGAGTTTGAACTGCTTGTCACACATCCAATGAGGGGATGTTAAAAAGATCGCTGGATAGATGGGTCTGGATGTCGAAGCAGAGCTGGAGATGAGTACCGGTGAAGGGTCAGTTTGTAGATGACGTTTAAAACTAGAATATAAGTATAACATTTATCCCCAAACTTGACAAAGGCTGAACTAAAACAGAAAACCACAGGTGAATCTCACTTATGAATATTGATGTAAAAATCCTAAGTAAGATACAAGCAAACATATGTAATAGCCCACTTTTGATCATTATACAAAGGAAATATTCTAGAAATGTAAGGGTGGTTCATTATTTGGGAAAAACATTTATATATCCCATTATACTAGTAAAACTAAGAAAGGAAATAAAACTGTAATTATCCTCATGATGTAAAAAAGGTATTTGACAAAAATTTGGCATCCATTAGTTATAAAAATTAATAAATTTTAAAATTCTGGCAAAAATCCTGAAAGGTGCATGAAGCCTCATTTGTAAAAACCCAAATGTCCATCAGCAGGGCATCGGTTGAATAAACTATGGTACATACAAACAATGGTTACTCTGCAGTTTGAAAAAGTGAAAGACAGAGACAATACACAGCTACAAAGTAAACTCCAGAGTATATATTTGAGAAAAAGAGAAAGAGAAAATGATATAACACGCTACTATTTATCAAAAAAATGAGGGGACATGAATATATGCACATATTACTTACCTAAAAAACAGAAGAATGTAAAAAAACTTACTTTAGGGCATGGAGGAAACAAGGTAGAGGGGACAGATTTCAAAGCTAAGTTCCTCAAAGTATAACTGGGTCTGTAGATCTGACTTTAGCACCATGCAAATGTTTTGCATAATTAAAAACAAAATTGTATTTAACAAAAAGTAATGCCTAAAAATTGAAAACAAAATAAAACAACTGTACTTAGTTGTGCATTGAGTTGGTGGCCTAAAGACAGAGAGGTACTATTTCAAATAACTTTAAAACACAGTAATTTTTCTATATATCTTTACTGGGATAAACTATAAAGACAAATATCTCAGCAAAACTCTTAAACAGGTTTCAGGAAAGATATTATTTGTGATAGTGTTGCAGATACTCTGCAGCTAGTGCCCATACATGACTGTGAGATAAAACAATGAGTATTTATGTGGGTTCATTGACAACCAGGATTTATGTCTCAAGAAAAAAGATATATTGGTGTGAGATTGAAAAGTTTAGCCCTGTAATCCCGAAATTTAATATGAATAATCAGTTTTATTCAAGATATATTTTATCCTAAAAGGAAAAAAAAACAAAACTTTTCCCCTAGTTTTTAACCAAAAATGCCTAGAAATTATCACCAACTGAGTTGTAGAGAGCACCACTGTCGTGCAGATTGTGGTCTCTAAATGTGATTTTTCACTAAAAAGGATTCTTGGAGAAACGGGGTTTCTAGTTCTGGTACAAGAAATGTACAAAAGGAACCTGGAGCACCTTGAAATGCCAGAACACAAAGGAGCTCTCAAGGATGCTGTGGCTGTGTCAGAAGACCGGGGACCACCTGGAAAGGCTTTCATGGGCCAGAAGTGCAACAATTTAAGCATCAATGAGAACAAGAATTGAATAGCTTGAAAATCATCAAACGTATTTAAACATTTGTGACTTCACAAAAATTATGAATAAAACACTGATCACTTTTCAAGAATGCTATAGAATCAATTCACTATTTTTTAAAACTGATAAAGGAAAGGAATCAAAGATATCCGGTTTTTCTTATATGAATTTTATCTCAGGGTAATGAATTCGTTATTGAGACAGAGATTTCCTTATAGAAAAATTCTGGATAATAAGCAAAGAAAGAAGGCTAGAGTTAGAATTTCACCAGTTAGCAACTCAATGAAATAATGAGTCAAAGAAGGAAATCTAGAAATTGTGTTCATGATGAAAGTACACAGTACCACTTGTGAAATAATCTTGCCCCAAACTTAAACCTGAATCTGATCAATTACCAATTTATAGGAAATGCAAGCAACACTGATATTTTAAAGGCATCACTGGAATGAAATTAGCAATCTAGATTATTCTAAAATGTAGGACTTTCTGTATGAAGACTACTCTGTTTCTTCAACTAATAAATTGCAAGGAGAAACTATAGATTGAAAGACATTAACCAATTTCAATGTATGAACTACACTTGAGTTTTGATTTGAACAAACAACCTGCAAAAATAAAATGAAACAATTGAGGAAATTTGAATATTGACTCATTATTTTATTACAATATAGAAGTATTGATAATTTTACATATGATAATGGTATTGTGGCTGTATATTTTTAAAGATGCATTATATTTTGTAGGTACATACTAAAATGTTTTTGGCTTTTAGGATTTGATGTTTGAGATTGGAGTAGAGGAAAGTGGGGGAGGGTTAAGATTAAACAGTATAGGCCAAAAGTTGATAATTGTTGACAATGGATGTTCACCATTCTATTGTCTGGTTTTGGATATATATTTTTTTAATTTCCGCAATAAAATTTTAAAGAATTGAGAAACTCATTTCAACTAGGAAGAACAAAGAGATGAACCAAAACCTTAGAGAATACATTTGCAGTATATAGATTAGAAAAAATTTTGTCTATATGCCACAAAAATGTACAAGAATATTCAAGAATTTCTGTTTGCAATAATAAAATATTGGGGAAAAAACAAATTAACATCTAGGGAAAATTAATAAAGAATCATATTTTTATACAATGGAATATTATATGGAAATGTCAAATAGTAGACTCCAGAAGATATAAAGAACTAAAGTCAAATATAAAAAGATAAAATTTCCATCCAAAAATAGATAAAACATGAGAAGATATTTCACAATAGAAGAAACACAGCTAATAAAAATATAGAAATATATGGTCAAACTATATATAGAAATACATATATAAAAATGTATAGAAATATATATTCAAGCAAATAAATGCAAATTGCATCCACAATGATTTACTATTTTCTACACTCTATATTGTCATAAATTTATGACAATTAAAACATCTCTTAATATCAAGTATTGGTGAGGATGTACAGCAATTGGTGTTCAGTGAAATTTAAGAGGTACCTAACCTACAGCTCAACAATTTCCCTCCCAGAGAAACTTTTTCATACTTGTACTTACTTATGAGTTTGTTCATAATTGTGCTGTTTGTACTAACAAAATACTATGAAAAAAATAAATGCCCATCAAGAAAAAATGAAAGAAGGATGGTGCATACCCATGGAACACTGCACAGAATGGAAAATGAGTGAGCTACAGCTGCTCCCATCAGCATGTATGACTGACTTTCAAGTGCAATATCAAGTGAAAAAAGCAAGTTTCAGAAAAACATGTGCAGAAAAACATTCCATTTCTATAAAATTAAAAACATGTAAACTTAAACAGTATCCTGTTTAGAGTTACCTACATGATGTGTTTAAAAGACAAGGAAGGGCAAAAAATGATGATTTTCAGAATTATGGATACCTCTTGGTGAGGGGAGTTGAATACTATTGGGCCAGAGGTCTTCAAAAGTTTTGTAATGCCCTACTATTTATGATGGGTGTTTGATATTTGTATGTTCACTGTATTATCATTCTTTAAACTGGTGTATACATGTAATATTTTCTTTTATGTGTGATACTATTCATAGCAAAAGTTAAAGATCAAATGAGAGAATAAAATTATTTTATTACAGAACATATAATAATGATAAGACAGGGAAGATGTTGGAGTGCAGGTGGATCCTATCAGCTTCAGCACAGGTGGATCAGATCAGCTCTCAGGTGGCACCAAGGAGAGGCAGGGTAGACAGTGGGCCCCTCCCTTCAGAAAGCTGATGGAGAGTATGTAGTATATAAGCATCTGCTCATGACCTGAGGCATAGAAGGCAGGAAAGGGAGCCACAAAGACCTGATTTTTGTCAGAATATCTGGAAGATGAGTGCATGGAAGACATGGGATTCATGCCTGAACCAGAGGACTAATGAAAGTTTTGAGAAAGCACTGAGTCCATTTCTCAGCAAATCTACAGTGAATGAGTCAATCTTAAAGCGAACAGTGGACTCATGTGACAATCCTACTCCATCCTCTCTTCTGGGCACAAGCAAGTTGGCTGGCCTTCATTTATGTCTAACCCTTTACTCCAAAAGTCTTAAGTCTGAGTAATAGTGTTGTGGATTCAGCATCATTGGCTGATTTCCTTTGGCTTGCCTGCACTGGGAGATGGGCAGGGAGGAACATAGTTGACTGAATGAGGCACAGGACCACCTGCCAAGTAACTCAGTGGGGTGGGGGAACAAGGAAGAGTCATGAGGGAAAAAGCAGAGCTGAGTCATGTGATTTCTCAATGATTCACTCATTCATTTAACAAATATTTGTTGAGCCTCTTTATGTATCAGTCCGTGTGCTGGACTCTAGGGATAAAATGATAAATGAGCCTTCAAAGACTTTACAGTCTAGGTATGGAGACAGACACATAAATAGAAAATTACAGCACAATGTGGTAAATTCAATGATAAAGTTCTTCAGAGAACATCATAAAAGCAGAGAACAAGACCTAATGGGGGAGTTAGAGGTAGAGCTGAGAGCAGAGATTTGGAGAAGGCTTCTTAGAAAAGGCAAAATCTAAGCTGATATGAATTAACCAGGTGAAGAGTAAGGGATCAGCATTCCAGACAGATGGGACAGTGTGAGCCAAAACATGGGCAAAAAACAAAACAAAGAAAAACCTTTGCGTAGTTAGAAGCCGAGGGTGGGGCACAGCATGGAAGGCCTTGGTTTTCTGGAGAAAAGTTGGATTTTTATTCTAAAAGCAAGGGGAAAACCATGGAAAGAAATGATGCTGAAAAGTAACACAGTCTGTTCTGAATTTTCCAATTTACCCTATGGAGGTTGTGTGGAGAATAGTTTAGAAATAAAAGGAGCTAGTGGAAGAGAGAGAAAAGCATGTTAAGGGTGAGACTGAAAGTTCAGCTCTAGACATGTGCTTGAGGGCCCTGACGTACACCCCTGAGGAGAAGTCAAATGGACAGGGTGGGGGGGGAAGTTCTGGAAAAGAAAGGGCTTAGTTGTGGCCTGCTGCTCAGGCTCTGGTGGGGAGAGGCTATGGGAAACCTGCTTCCCTGCTGTGGGTTATGTTAGGAGCTCCTCCAGAGGCCAGGACTGGGAGACTAAGAGTGACAAAGAAATGTAGTAGCTGAGGCAAGTTTGCTCAATGTGGGGCTTGAATGCCCCCTCAAAGCTTGATAAATCTGGTGGAAGGCATTTCTAACACGTTACAATTCAGATTTTCTTTCTCTCCCAACAGAACATAGTAAAGAAAGAATGCCACATGTCTGAACTGGATGTAAATCAGATGCAAGGTGTTTGTTAGGAGATGACAGTCCAAATAATAGGTCAGTCCTTTTCAGCCTCCATAAAAAGAGTCATAAAGATCAGTATCTGCCAAAACCTGAATTCTTTATCCACTCAAGGAAGTTTGAAATCACCTGGGGCCCTGTCAACTTAATTTTATTGGTGGAGATGAGGGAAGTGGATCATATCTCATTCCTTCAGTAGAATCCAAGATTCATAGAAACTCCTGGCTAAAGGTGATGTTTGAGGTCAATTTACCCAACTGCCCTTCAGAAACTTGAAAAAAATCTTCACTAGAAACATTACATGAAAGAATTCCTTTTGTGATCCTAGTAAGGCTCAGAGCTAGCTAATAATCTGGACCACTTTGGAGATGTAAAAGAAGTGGAATAGAATCTAGAATATCAATGGAAAGTAATGTATGACTTGATGTCAATGAGGGCAAAAATGATCTTGGCAATAGGTATAAGCTGGGTTACATTTGGGTTTGGAAACAAAAGAACACACACAAAAAGGTGTGATATCCAACTTACAAAAAAGGAGTTACTCTAGAAAACATGAATTGGAAGGTGGCTATCACCAAATACCTTCTTGAAATCATCCCCTTGGAAAGCAACTGTACCCCTGAACCCCTATTTCTTCTCCAAATCTATGCCTTACAAAAATATATCTTTTGAATGTTGCCTAAATGGTTCTTGAATCAATTGCAGCCCATACCTTCCAGTTGTTTTCATTTTTCTACATCTCGATGAGTGTCTTCCAATGTAACTTCCTAGGCATTAAGTAGGCAGTGAAAGAGAGTCTTCCTCTGAAGGACAATGGGAGAGGGACAGAATGAGCAGGCTATGAATATGTATACTCTAGTAATATTTATCCCTTTCCATACATGCTTGGCTTTGCTCTTGAGACAGCATTGCCCTGACATCTTCAGAAAGACCCGAAATATTCTCCCAGGCGACAGACTTGGAACATGATCATGTATGTCCTCAAAGTTCAGTGACCAGACAACAGCTGCAAAATTCTTTCCTTTTGCTTCTGATGAAATTTCTGACAAAAATTTGGAAATTTCTTTTCCCAGTATACCATATATCTAGTATCCAATTTTATATAAATACTACTAAAATTTCATCTTTTGTCAAAATGGAGAAGGAGAAATTCCTGAACTTGTCTCCTTTTAGGACACCTGCATTGCAGGAGTCAACTCTAACTATATATGCTTCAATTCAATGAGTTTCAGCAACAAGAAACCGAGTTCATTTACAGAACTCCTTAAACAGAAGCTCTGGGAGATGTAAAAAGAGGATTTATGAGCAGACAGATAGAGTGACAGAGTGAGAATGAATCCATTATGTTTAGTATGCATTTCTCCCACATGCTGCTCTTGCCCAAGCTCACTGTACAAGTTTCCCTAGAGGAAACAGTAACAGAAAAAAAAATGTCATTATCCTCAGAATTATACCTCTTTTTAAAATGGCATATGCATCCTCTCTTTTATGACTTTTTAAATCCATGATCCAAGACAAGGGAAATTTTTCTTTTCCCCATTGCCTCTTCTGAATCCAGGAATGAGTTCTGTAATGTCAACAATTATATCTTCATGGTTATGATACATCCTTAAGACTGAGATAAGATTTGGATTCAGAGACCATGATCCAAAAAAGCATGTCATACCTCCAGCAGCCTGCCACAGAGTTGATGATGCTTGTTTTCAGTGTAGGCACACAGGGATGTGCTTGGGATGTGAGACCTCAAAGATCTAAGTTGTAATCTATGCCTATGTCACGTAATTTCCCCAAGTTTCTTTCTGTCTCTGCTTCCTCATTTGCAATTTAAGAAAAAAAATAATCCTAGCTTTACCTATCTCAAGGGTGTAAGGATTAACGAATACAGCATATAGGAAGACACTTTGGAAATATTTACTTATATTTGTTAATCCACTTTACAAACACATATTATTCATTTAAAGAATTTGTTCAAAGGTCCCATGCTCTAATACCAAGGTAACTAACATTTATATGCCAGGTAAGACACTTCCAAATATCTTATCTTCCCATCCAGGATAGTGGTCTGAGGACCTCTGTAAATATGCTCCCTGGAAAAACAAATTGTTGTTAGAAATAAAAAGCCACAATGATTTAAAGTCACTGGAAATTATCCTACAGGCATACAGAAAATGAGAAAACAGTTATCCAAGCAAATCTACTAAATCTCAGAACAGTGAGAGTGTGTGACACTTCAACCACAATCCACTCCCTCCCCTTCTACCTATGAATAGGTACAGCCAGAATGATGGTGCTCCTTCTGCCCCAGCCTTGTCAAGGGCTACAACAGTTCCCTGAGAAGAGCGGGTCACCAGCATTTCTCACTCATGTCACATCTTCGTGTTTCAGAGAATAAATTCCAGGTGAATGGGGCCAAAAAGTCAGGGGCTCCCTTCTCCCCCCTCCCACTTGAGGGCATAGACTTTATCCCAGACACAGCAGGCCAAGAACACTGAGGCTCTTATCACCCTCACCCCAGCTTGCTCTTAGGCAAAGATTCCTTCCTGGTAAGGGGAAGCCAAGAGGACCAGAGGCTACCACTCTAATTCAGTGCCTTATGTGTAAAACAGTGGAGTCACTCTGATAGAAATGAGTTGATGCACTTTTCCACAGTTCTGAAGCAGTGGCTCAGAGATATTTCCCATAGAGAAAGGCAAGCCATACTATCTCTGAAATTCTCCCCAAAGGAGAATTATTCTTTATTCAGAACTTTATTCAGAACAGATTGTGGGGACATTGAAACCTAAGGGAACTCTCAAAAATGATGGAGATTTTAGTAGTGGGTTGTTACCCCCATCAGAACAACAAGCTAAACTGCAGGCCAGCTAGCTTACCAGAGAGGACCAGAGACAACAAAGATACCTTCTGGAATTAGAACAAACCTTGACAACTGGCCATAAAAGCTGCTCTTGAAAAGGGGCCCCAAATTAATTGGATCAGACTCTGGAGCAATTTATACTGAAGGACTTTATGAAAAATAATAGAGAAATCAGCCAGCAATTAGTGGAGGGTAACAGGCGGACATCTTAATAGAGAGATCAGAAAAAGAGACAGCCAAAGAGAGCCCTGCTAAAACCACTGTCATCCCAGGATGACTGTGCATATACCTAAGGCTCTGCCATCTAAGGAATGACATCAGAGATTTCACACTGGGAGAGAGGGAAATAGACTTCATTAAAATATCAGCCAAGTCACTAAGCAAATAAGCAAGCCAACAACAGGAATCTCAGGGCAGGGAAGGAGGGATCAGAACTCTGTAGATCAGAGTTACTACAATATATTATCTAACATGTCAAGTTTTCAACAAAATTATGCAATAGGTAAAGAAATAGAACGGGGAGCTACAGATAACAGACACTGCCTGTAAGAGGGATCGGATAATGGACATAACAGACATAGACTTCAAATAAGGGATTATAAATATTCTCAAATAACTAAAGGACACCATAATTAACGAAGGAAGGGAAGGTGTGACGACAAGTTCTCATCAAAAAGTGATATCAATAAGAATAAAATTATTAAAAATAACCAAATGGACATTCTGCAGTTGAAAAGTACAATAACTGAAGTGGAAAAAAAATTACTAGAAGGGCTCAACAGTAGATTTGCACTAGCAGAGGAAAGAATCAATAAATTTGAATAAATATCAACAAAGATTATGTAATCTGAATGATAGAGAAAAAAGAATGGAAAAATGAACACAGCCTCAGAGAAATGTGAAACACCATTAATCATGCCAACACACATGTATTGGAGTACTAGAAGGATAGGAGGCAAAGAAATGGAAACTACTTGAAAAAATAATGGCCAAAAATTTCCAAATTCGTTGAAAAAAATTAATATACACATCCAAGATGCTCAAAGAATTCCAAGCAGAACAAATGCAAAGAGATCCACACCTAGAGAATCAGAATAAAACTGTTGAAAGAAAAATGTAATGAGAAAATCTCGAAAGCAGCAAAATAAAAATGACTCATTTTTACAAGGGAATCCCAATGAGATTAAGAGCTGACATCTCATCAAAAACCATGGAAGTCACAAAGAGTGGGTTGACATATTCAGAGTCCTGAAAAAAAATCTGTACGCCAAGAATTGTATATCTAGACAAACTCTTCAAAAGTGAAGGCAAAATAAAGACATTCACAAATAAGCAAAAAACTGAGAATGTATAGAAAGCAGACTGACCTTAGAAATGATACTACAAGAAATTCTTTAAAGCAAGTGATTCAGACAGTAATTCAAATACACAAACACACATGAAGAATGCCAGTAAAAATGATTATGTAATTATAAAAGACAGTATAAATGCATATTTTCCTTTCTACCCAAATTATTTTTTAAAAAGCAATTATATAAAACAATATGTAAATAGATGCATTGTGGGGCTTATAACATACAGAAATTGTATATTTGACAATAACAGCACAAAGAAGGTGAGTGGGAGCAAAGTTATAACAGAGTAAGCAAATGACACCAGATGGTAACTTGAATTTACAGTAAGAAATTAAAAGAACCAAAAATGGTCAATAATATTAGTTTAATACACCCTATAAACATATACAGTCTTCCTTCCTATTCTCAGCTTCTTTAAAAGATTATATAAAGCAGTATATATATGAATACAGTTTAATTATAATTTATTGTTAGATGTTATAATTTAATAAAAATTTTAAATTATACGTATATGTGACAACACATAACAATGTATGGGTGTATAACATGTATAAACATAATATACATAAGAATAATAGCAAAACAGGAAGGAGCAACTAGAGCTATATAGGAGTAACATTTCCATATCTCACTGGAATTAAATTAGTTTAAACCTAAAGTAGATTCTGATAAGTTAATGTGTATATGGTAAACACTGGATCAGCCACTAAGTAAATAGCTCAAAAATATATAATGAAAAATAATTAAAGGAATTAAAATGTTGCACTATTAAGTGAAACACACTACACATCAATTACAATATTAAGTGAAATATTTAGTTAATGCAAAAGAAAGGAAGAAGACAGGAACCAAAGCACACATAATATACAGAAAATGAAAGTAAAATGGCATATATAATTCTTACCATATAAATAATTACATTAAATATAAATGGATTAAGCACTGTAATCAAAAGGCAAAGATTATTAGGCTATACAAAAGAAAATACAAAGATCCAACCATATTCTCTTTACAAGGGACACACTGTAGATTTAAAGACATACAAAGGTTGAAAGCAACAGGATGGAGAAATATATACCATGCAAATAGTGACCAAATAGTATAGTTCAAGTAGTGCTGCTAATATAAAAAAATAGATGTTAAGACAAAAAATGTTATAGATACAAAGAGGTACATTTTGTAATGACCATAGGGTCAAATTAGCAGGACAATGTTGCAATATTATAAACATATATTCACCCAATAAACAAAGTCCCAAAATACATGACACATAAACTGATAATAATTGCTGGAGATGTTAATGCACCACTCTCAATAATTGATAGAACCACTAGAAAAAAAAATCAGAAAGGGCACAGAAGACTTGAGCAACACTATCAATCAACTTTATCTAACAGAATTCTCTACTCAAAACAGCAGACTATGCATTATTTTTAAACACACATGGAAAAATCTCCATGAAAGACTATACTTTAGGCAATAAAGCACATTTTAAAATATTTTTTATTCAAATTTTATTTCAAATTTCAAAAATAAAATAACAGACAAAAGACAGCTCAACAGCTTATGGAAACATTACTCCAAAAAAATTCTATGCTGGCACTTCTATCTCATCTAATCCCAAGAACAAACTCAATTGTTCCTCCAGAATTCAGAAAGATACACAGATGAACACAGATTAGTTAAATGACTTAATCAAGGTCTCCTTGTTAGTGAAGAAAATGAAGACAAAAAAAAGGTGCAACCATATTCATATCCCACAAAACCAAACCCCATATATTTTTTACCTTTAGCATTAAAATAATACCACCATTGCTTTTGCTACAAAATATTACACTATTGTTGTTAACTATAGTCTACAAGTTATATTAGTTATATTTTTCCTGTTTATCACCATATTCTTAGCACCTTGTTGTAGAAGAACATTCCTGTATTTCTATTATTAACCACAATCCTCATCTACCATCAAAATCACTGTTATACATTCAGTGATTGTTAGTGGAGCTGTCCTCCAACTAACATGAACCTCTCTAGACTGCTCATTTCAGTCACAATCACATCCATAAATTAGCAGTGTTTGTTACGCTAATTATAATGTGCCACCACCAACTCCATCCATTACCACATGATCTTACTAAACTTTCTACATACATCTGGCATCAGCTTCCTGATCTCAACCCACATTCTGTCTCCCACCAATCTACATTCCATAGCCCAACTCCATAAATTTACTCATCATAATTTAGTTCATAATTTTCATCCTTTTGTGTCTGGCTTATTTCACTCCACATAAAGATTTTTAAATTATTTAAAGTATGTTCTTTAACCACAATTAATCAAATTAGACAACAGACAGAAAATTGGAAGCTACACAAATATTTGCAAATTAAACTACACATTTCTAAATAATCCATGGGTCACAGAAGAAATTTCGAGGGGAAATGGCAAGTATTTCGAAGTGAATGAAAATGAAAAGACAACATATCAAATATATGGGTTGCAGCTATAGAAGTGCCTAAAGGAAAATTTATAAATTTAATACCTATAAAAAATAAAAGTAGAACTAAAATAATACTCTAAGCTTTCTCCCTTTGGAATCTTGAATGTAAGAGTAAATTAAACCCAAGACAAACAATGTCACAAATAATTAAAATCAGAATGGAAATCAATGAACTAGAAAACAAAAGAAGAATGGAAAAAATCAATGAAATGAAAAAAAAATTGATTCTTTGAAAAAAAACAGTAAAATGCACAAGCCTCTACTAAATTAACTAAGGGTAAAAAAAGAAAGAAAACACAAATGACCAAAATTGGAATTGAAATATGGGACATTTCCACTGGCCCTTCAGAAATTAAAAGGGCTATAATGTAATACTATTAATAACTTTATACCAATAAATGAAACAACTTAGAACAGACAACTTTCTAGAAATTCTCCAATTACTAAAAATGACATGAGAAAAATTTATTATCTGGTTAATAAAGATATTGTATTTTTAATTGAAATATTCCCATAAAGAAAAACGCTGGCTCCAAATAGCTTCAATGGTAAAATTAATCAAACATTTAAAGAATATATATATATATATTTTCCCCTCCATTTTCCCTATTCTATATGTAAATATGCCAGTAAAAATTTATACTATTATCATTATTTTCAATTTTGATCCTCTATTTCTTCATCTACACAATGGGGAAAGGGTAGAAAATGGCAGTTGAACCAGACGATTTTGCCTTTCCTTCCATCTCTAATAAGACAATTACTATATATCCTGGGGGGGGTTCCCTCACCCAACTCTGCAATTCTACGTCCACTTTCCTCCTACCAATTCATTCTGAAGAGAGCTTTGAATTTCCAAATTCCAATACTTAGGCATGTGGAGGCCTTTGCAAATTTGTTGCCAATTTCTGAGATAAAAGGAACAGGATGATATGGCCTAATTATCATCGCCCATTCTTCCCACATTTATAAGAACCAACCCTTCCTCTTAGGGCACTATCTGAGGGCATTGCCCCTTTAACACACTTTTGCAGAAGGAGTTGGTATCTTCCCACAGGCAACTGAAGGTAAAATTAAGCCAGTCAGAGTGAGGCAAGGGGCCACTCCACTGTCACCGTGTCACAGATGGCCTGCACGTGAAGGGAAGAAGTGGCTGTGTAATGAGGTGCGTGGAGACAAGCAGGTATCCCCAACACATCCATCCTGTGGTGCGTGGGCACATCTGGTACCGATTCCCCTATTTCCCTTTCCAGCGAGGCCAGTGTGTGTGTGTGTGTGTGTGTGTGTGTGTGTGTGTTTATGAGCAATTTAAGCCGGTGAGAAATTCCAGCAAGCAGGCCACAGAGGAGGGATGTCAGGACAACTGGGACAAGACATAGCAGTAGAAATTAAAGAGGAGACTGCTAATAAAAGGTGCTCTCCTGGGGCCACTTCTAGAAGGAAGACGGCACATGAAGCTTTTCCTCTTTGCCTTTCACAAGCAATAAATGTTGACTTTTTAAAAGAGCTTTCAGTAATGAACTCCTGACCCAAATGTATGCACATAGGTGAATTTACCTCCAACTTGTCTGTTCCTGAGATTCTCTAATTTTCCTCTTGCTCAATGTTCTTTTCCAGAACTGAATATCTAAAATATTTCACCTCTGATTCGCACCAGACCAAGCCATGCTCCACTTACCATGTGCTTCAGCAGGCCTTATGCACTCCTCTTACTTTCTTTGCTCCCTTTCTTGTTTCCTGCCTCTCCTTCCCTCTTCTCCTTGCAGGTCCCGCTAACTCTTTATTAGCCAGCATCTCAAGCAGAGCCCTCAGTTTCCTCTCTCTCACCCTCAAGTTTGCAATCCCCTCCCAAGGCTTGGGGCTCAGCAGTCAGCTGAAGGCACACTTTGGGATTAAAGCAGGGTTGCAAACTGTGCCGTGGGCTCTGGCTTTGTGCTCCAGACCACACTGAACAAGAATTTTTCAGCCTATGTGCCACTAACAGGTATATCTTTGAGTGTGTATTGCACTCTGAAGTTTCACAGAGGGACATTGCTGTGCTTTAGGCAGAATTTGAACATTCCCGAATCCAGTAGTTATAAGACCACCTTAATCTCATCAAAATGTCACCTGACCCCTATCAGGAATAACCCAAATTGGTGGGAAGTCACCTTTTATTGAGTGTGAAAGGAAAACAAGGGAAGGCTGGCATCAAGTAAAAGCCATGCTGTCCCATGCTGACACCGTGCTTTGCACTCCATCTGTCAGCAGTCAGCGTGAGTTTCATGTCTTTGCCATTGAGTGTCACATGCTCATGGATCTGGGCACTTACTGAATTGAAAGAATAATGTGCATTAGTATTATTATTTGAACAATAAGTATTATCCTTAGTGCCAGAAAGAACCAAGGCTGAATGGGGGCCAGCCACACAGCTTTCATATAATTAGCCATGTCATTTCCA
>JAQZBX010018359.1:0-34703 GCA_029593785.1 Cabassous unicinctus | reverse complement strand
TGCAGAGAGAAACCCTGAGAGGCTGAGAGAGACATCCTAGAAGCTGGAGGCTGAAATCAGCAGAGAATAGAGGCATGGAAAGAAGCCCCTGAGAGGCTGAGAGAGATGAGACCTGGAGGAGAGCTGATTGCCCACCTCTGAGCTCAGGGAGAAAATCAGCCTGGCAGAGAAGGCAGAGACCCAGACTGGCAAAGCTGCCATGTGTCTTACTACATGGCATGAGTCCAGGATCACTGGCAACTGACCTTCAGTGAGACAGCATCTCTGATGATGCCTTGAATTGGACATTTTCATAGCCTCAGAAATGTAAGCTTTTAACCTAATAAATTCCCATTGTAAAAGTCAACTCATTTCTGGTGTATTGCTCCCAGCAGCTTTTACTCAGCTATTGCTAAGTAAAACAATGGAAGACAGTAGAAAGAGTTCAATACATGATTGACACTTAATTATTTTTTGTCCTGAAGAGGGCTTTGTACATATGTTACCAGGGGCAATTGGCTTAGGTTAATTTATCATGGAAAACTAAGTCAGAGTTTTATGTTTATCAAGGCTATCGAATGGGCTGAATCATGTCTATCAACCAACAGTTATTGAGTGTCCAGGCTCTGTAGGGCTTCCCCCTAGAAGTGATCTTGATTGAATAAGATGGTTTTCTTTTGAGGATGCTATGAAAATATTGGAATTTAAAAACATACTCCCAAATTATATGGGTGCAGTGGGGGCAATTTTTATATTAATTTTCAGCAATTAAATGCTATTATTATGTAACAAAGAATGTAACACTTTAAAAATACATAAACACTATAATGTTCTATAAAATACTTCAAACCATTTTCCTTCAGTCCTTATATTTTAGGAAAGAATTCCTTTCCCACATTTATGAAAATAGTTGGCTATCTATAACTTGGTCATGAGAAGTTTTCAAAAATTTAGTCTTGTATGAAAAAAAAACACTTTAAAATTTAATATAATAATATTAAATAACTGAATAGGCTCCAAATTACTAGCTAGCAGTTTACATTTCAATAGAAACAAAAACATTACAAAGTTTCATGACAGAATTACTACAAAGAATGATTAATTGAATCAGGTTTCTTTGACATATGACTTTGCTTTCTTTATGGCCTCATTTATTTGTGGCCTCTAAAGGGGGTGTTTCAGTCATAGTAGCTATAGGCAATTCATTATTCCTTTTAAGAAAAAAAAATCAAAATGACAACCTTTTATTTTTAAACGATCCACGGCATTGTCCTTGCTATATCTAATGATAGCTATTTGTTGAAGCTGGCTGTAAAAGCTGGCATAACCTGAAATGAATAGTGGTTATATCTATTCCAGCTGTGAAGATTTTTCAGCTAGGAAAAGTCTAATTTAATTTGGGTCTCCATTTTTATATGAAAAGTCACAAGAGAGCTTTGCAATAGTCTCAGGTGGGCTTGATCGAAGCGCACAAGCTTGATACATCTTTGTAAAAATCCGACGTTCGGTACCTGGGCACAGTTGCTTCATCTCAGTGGCTGCTGTGGTGCAGTCAGCCTGCACTTCACAGACAGAAAGCATGAAGAAAAAGTCTTGTTTCTTTTGAGTATAATTTACCTCACAACTTAAACTCTGGACCTGTTTAATAGTCCTAACAGCAGAGTTTCTAGGCCAATGACTAAATCAGCTGCACTGCACTGCAATTGCAGACAAGCCTTATGATTTACGAAATTTAATAAGCTAGGCCCTTATGACACTTCCCCCCAAGATTCTGCTTTTATAATCGCTTCCAAGAAGGTTGTCAAAGGAGTATATACCCATTGGCATAACGAAACCTTAGTTTTATTTTTTTGCACAAAAGCATATAAATATACTCCTATTATTGGTAATTCATTAACAATGAATAAATTCTAGAGTGTTCCGCTTGTCAGATACAGTAAAATATTAGTGAGTTTTTTGCATTGCTTTATGGAAGTAGTATTTCTTGGGTAGTATTTTTGTGAGTGTCTGCTAACTGGAGCACAGGCGAAGGACAGATGACTTAACCGTTTCTCATCTGTACCCTGATTCTTTAAGTCAAGGTTTGCCGTAAGTCAAAGTCCCTTGTCACAACTTGAAAGTTTATCTTCTGTACCAAGGGAACATAAAGTGATTTGTTCTGATTTCTTTGTCTTTATTTTCTTTCAAAAGTACAACTATTTAGCAGCTACTCTAAGAGTCTATTATTATATCAGCTTGGATTGTGTTGTTTTGTTATATCATCTTGGCTCTTTGGGGTCAAGATTGGTTCTCAAATTTAAAAGAAGGCATTGGAATGATTTTATTTAATTTAAAATCAGCACTATTTTCACTACCATGCTTTAGTGGCCTTGGCCTGGCTTACCTGCTGTGTGATATTGCTAAGTCAAAAACCTGCAAAAAATGCAACCTTATCTAGTTGGAATATCTGGCTAGGTCAGTAGCTTTTTTTTAAAAAATTAATTTATTTTTTGATACATTTTTATTACAGAAGTTGTGAACTTACAAAACAATCATGCACATGTTGGAATTCCCATACAACAACCCTTCACCAACACCCTTCACCATTGTGAAACATTTGTTACAGATTGTGGGATACTATCATCAGACTATTACCACTAACTATGGTCCATAGCGTACATTTGGTATATTTTTTCCATACTCCCCTATTATTAACACAGTACATCTTTGGCATTGATGCAAGAATATAACAGTATTGCTGTTAACTATAGTCCATAGGTTACATCAATTGTATTTTTCCCATGCTTCTCCACATTCCCACCACCCTGCATTGTTCTCAATAGTGTTTTGGTGGCTGACATATCTGGTGGTATTAATTGCTATTAAAGAATTAGGTTATTCATAAAATTTGAATTAGAAATGACCCTGAGGTTACTCTTTTGAAAGAATGTTGTTCTTGTCCCATTGTTTTAGGCTTATTCACCCTTCCTTTTAAAGATAGATTTCCTGATACCAAAATAGTATCATACTCCAAATCTTTAAATCAGTTTGTCTTCCTTGTCCTGTTCCTGTCTCCTATTGTTCTTATCTCTTTTATTTCTCCCAATCAACATCTTGTTTCATGATTTGCATTCATTTGGATTAGTTCTGCAGTTTTTGTTTTTGTTTTTTCATTCAACTCAGTTCTGGGGGAATAGTATCCTTATTACAAATATGTGCATTTTACACTGTTTGGGAAGATTGGTTTAAATATAATGTAAGTGTTAGAAACATAGATAGGCTATCTGTCTATTTTCTTTCTGCTACAAAGAGTTTCCATGAGTGCAGGGCAAAAATAATTGTAACCACTTGGGTATTTTATGCTCTGTTTTTGTCATTTTGAATAATCAATGTGTTTGTTCTTCAGTGGAGGATTAATCTATATGTTTTTCCATCCATCCATCCATCCATTCATCCATTCATTCATCCATCCATCCACACATATATCTTTCTATATGCATGGACAAATGATGAGCAACAACTAAAGGGAACAAGTTGAAAAAAGTATTTTTTTTCTGGGACCAATGAAAAAATGTTTTATGTTCACATTTAAACATTTAAGGCCTGGTATAAGACAGCATTTAAAGTCAACCTGAAAGGGAAATTTTCCTCTCTTAAGGATCTATCAACAGTCCTTGGAAGAGCAGTCAGCACTAGCATCATTTAATATGGCTTCTCTGTGAAAGGAATGCCTCTTTGACATCATGTCACTAGTGCTTCAGCTGAAGATTTTCAGGTGGTCTATGCTTTGATGCTTTGATTTCCTTTTATCATTTTAGTCACAAACAATTTCAAATCCCCCTTTTTTTCCTGTGTGTTCTGGAAACAAGGAAAATAAAGACTAATAAAATGATGCATTCCTCTGGCATTCCCTTTTCACTTTGAAAACAAGGAACAATTGCTACCTTACAGATGGTCGGCAGTACAATTCCAGGAGCTGCTGAACCTGCAGGTTCCTTGGGGCTAGACCCTTGCGTGGCTCTTTGGGGATAAAGCACTGAGCTTGACAAGCACAACTGGGAAAGGACAGCAGGGACTTTTACCAGCAGGGGCTGCTGCAGAACAGTAATACTTGGAGAAGTTTCTTCAGCTTGTTAATCCAAAATAGAACTTGTAAGAATGGTAGTTCAGTTGGGGCAAGAGATTTGGAAGACACAAAAGGGCAGGAGACAATGAATACAATGTGTATCAGTCAGGGATTAATAAAGTGACCTTTTAAACAGTTTTGTCTGAAGAATGTAGATGTATATGTGTGAGTGTCTGTGTGTTGGCATGCAACAACATATAATAGAAAATTCTCAGGGAAAGAAGAATGAGTTAATATCAGGTGAGTTCAGCCTTATAAATGGAAAACCAGCATTTGTGGTTTTTTTTTTTTTTTTTTTAATTTTGGGAATCATAAATGTTTTTGGAAATATAATTAGATATGCCAAGCTTAGTCTGTATAGAAACGACTCCCTCACCACCACCCAGAAAGACAAACCATATGCCTCTAAGGAGGTCTCTATTCAGAGAAAGGAATTAAACTAAAGTATATATTCTCCATTTTTTGTTTCAGGGGATTTTCTGTGGATTGTGGTGCTTAAAAAATATATGGTAGCTGCACAGATGGATAACACAAGTAGTACATTAACTAAAGTAAGTCATATGGAATATATGGACTCATGCTGGTATATCATATTTGGAAGGGGAAATCAAGCTATATATTCTTAGAGTTGGATTTTTCTTCTGTGTTTGGAATATTGAGAGTTGTGTATATAAAGATGTATTTCTGGACTTTCTCTCTGACCCCTGCCCTGCCAGAATTTCAGAGCTGACTGAAGGTAGAGAAAACACAAGAATACTGTCTATTGACCACACTGTATCCAATACTGGGGAAAAGTTGGTCCCCAAATTTTCATTCTGGGAGTAATCCAGAAAAGCCTTTAATCTGTCAATCTATTTAATAAATCTGTTTATTTAAATAAATTAAACATTTTAGAACAATAGATTAAATTAATCTATTTAAATCAATAGATTGTTAAGTTAGACCAATAGATTAATAATAGATTAAGAAATATAAAGACTATTAAGTCTGTGTAAATGAGACTTGGTCTTACAGCAATCATGATAAATTCTTTTCTTCTAATAATAGAGCAAGGAAAGGGAAAATGTATATAGAATGAAGAAGCTAGAGCACCTGTTGGCAGAATCCCATGGGGGAACACTGACTAATAGAAATGCATATGCTCTATCCAGCAGCTCAGGAATATCAGCTGAAATGTCATGCTAAATGAAGGAAAGGAAATGGAAGAAACTGTTGAGTTTAGCTTTATATAAATACTGCAAACACTTATGTATGCATTGGATTTTCTGATATCTAATTTAAACCAGTATTGATCAGAATTCTTTTAAAATGACATTTGGTACCATGAAAGTGGTCCAGAAAGTCTTTATGAAATGATATGTTATCATTCCTCCCAGGTATGAACAGGGATTAGCTGAAAAACTGGCTGAACGCTAATGCATGAATGAATCAGGTTATAAAATTGATGCCATCTGTGAAAGTCTTCAAGAATTCAGTTCACTCCAACCAAAACTTATTTAGTATCTACTGCGTGCCAGCTATTCTGTGAGGAATTAACAATCATTACAAGAATAAGACAATGACGTTGTCCTAAAGGAACTTAAGGACTGGTGGGAGAGACATTGGCGGATTTTAAAACAATGGGAATGTGCTATGAAAGGGATATCCCTGCACTGCTACAGAAATTCAGGGTGCATGGGGGAGAGAGCAGAGGGGGTGATGGTTGGTGAGTACTTAACCCAGGCTGGGGTCAAGACAGGTTTTCTGGAGGAGATGATGCCTAGATAATTTGGGAGCATTAAGAGTAATTGATGAGACAAATAAAAACCAAGAGGGATCATTTTGTTCTCCCACCTTAATATTTAAGAATGATTTCAAATATAAGAGAATCCATTTTATGTTTTAGAATCTTTATATTAAGTCTCTCTCAGGATAGCCTCATACTTCAAAGAATAGAATTCATTCAACAAATACAGCCAAGAAATTCTTTCACTAATTTAACTTATTTTAAGAAGAGGGATATCTGTTTATTCATTCAACAAACACTATAGTGAGCTTTTATGTGCCAGACACTGATCTAGGCACTGGGGTTAGAACTGTGAATTTGAGACTTTCTCTGTTCCCATCAACCTTATATCACATTACTTAGGCTTAAACCAAATCTATGAATAACAGCTTTTCCAGCTTATGGCTCAGTGTCACATGCATTGTTCATTCTTTTCAACAGTCCTGTGAGATGGTGAGATTGTCTGCCTTTGCTCCGCTTCTCTGAGGCAGCCTGACTCACCTAATCATCTGTGAAGCATTAACCGTGAGGTACAGAAACCCAGGACCACCTCTCTTCTAGTATGACCCAACATGATTCTGAACTTTGATATTTTGAATTTCAAACTGAATCTTGTCTATGCCCTCTTGGTAAAATTTAACAGGTCGAATTCAATAAATATTTCCTGTTACTGTGGGCCACGTCCTATTTAGCACTGGGGATACTACTTCAGAGAGCTTACAGTAGAGCTAGAGATACAATAAATCATACAGTCTTAAAGGTATAATTATACACTGTCATAAAGGCACATGGCGCTAAGAGGGTGTATGACATGGGGAACCACATATGAAGGAGGGACTGGTTAGTGGACGTTCCCAGCAAAAGTTTGTTCAGGTGGATGTTTAGAAAGAATGTGTTGGAGTCAACTAAGAGAAGTTGTGTGTGAATGTGTAGTGGGGTGGGGCCGGGTGGGGACAGGAAGAGGAGAGTGTGTGAACAAAAGTATAGAGGCAGGAGGGAGCAGGATTGATGTGGTCTGGGGGGAGGGATGAAAGTGAGAGTGTATGAGATGAGGCTGGAGAGGCAAGTGGGGGCCAAGATTGGCAGGGCCTTGCAAGACTTTTAGAGCAAGTGTTCTTAACAAGGGGCCAATGAGTTTGAATTGAAATTTAAAAAGACAATATTCTTGTGGGGACATGTAGGTGTGGGTGTGATATATTTATTAAATAATACACAGTGTGTGGACTTAGTAAGGGGTCCATGGTTTATACCTGACTGGCAAAGGGGTCTGTGGAACAAAAAAGGTTAAGAACCCCTGGTATAGAGCCATGGGAAGCACTAAAGAGTTTTAAGTGAGAAGGTTGGACTTGAAAGATCACATTCGATGCAGTGTAGAGAATCAATTGGAAAGGATCAGGAATAGGTGCAGAGAAAGCAGTTAGGAATTAGGTATAGCAGTATAAGGGAAAGATGATAGTAGTTTGGACTGGGGTGGTGGCAGTGGGGAATAAAGAGAAATGGATGAAATTTGAAGATATTCAGGAGTTAATCTCAGGGCTTATAGATAAATTGGATATGGAGGCATGAAGATTACCATAAATTTATGGAGCACAACTGACATTCACTGAGATAAGGAATGCTGCAAGAAAACCAAGTTGGGGGTGAAAGAAGACCTTGCATTCATTTTAGGGCAGGCATGATGAGTTTTGAAGAATCTTTATACTAATGGATATTTTTAAGTAGGAAGTTGGATCTGTGAACTAGTGGGCAGAGGGCTGAATAGATACATTGGGAGACACAGATACATTTGGTCACTGAAACTATAGTAAGAGCAAAGATGACTTGGAGATAGGGAATAGATAGAAGAGGGCTTGGAAAGGATGCTAGCAATAGCCTAATATTAATGCCCAAGTAGAGGAGGATGAGTCAGGAAAGAAGATTGAGAAGATACAAAACTAAACAGGATAACGTAGATGGTGTCAACTCGAGCCAGGGAAAGAGAGTTTCTATAGTGAGGACGGGGCCAATGGTATCAAACATTCTTAAGAGGCTGTATAGCTTGAAAACTGAAAATATCAACTGGATCTGGCCCCAGGTGGATGGGTTAGGGAGGCCGATGGGGTTATAGGGATAAAGAAGCTTGACCTCTCTCCTGAGAAATCTGGCTTTGAAGGGGAGGTGAGAGATAGATGATAAAAAACTTGAGGGAGTTTAAAATAGATGAGAGGCTTGTGTACTTTTAAAATGAAAGGGATCCAGTTGAGAGGGAGGAGATGAACATACAGGAAAGAGGAAGATAATCAACAGTTTAAGGTAGAAGAAAAAGAAGTGTTCCTAGGAAGAAAGGAGGGACAGACTCTAAAGTGTAGGCTAAAGAATTGACCTAAAATAGAAAGGACCTTCCTGTTTTCTAAGAGGAGGGGAAGAAGGGTGGGAGATGGGTAGGATACAGGTATATTTATAGGTCTTGCTGTGGGGAATGAGTTAGTTCCCATGCGGTGCCTTTTGTTTCCCTGTGCAGTGGGAGTGGAGTCTATTAGTTGAAACGGAGATGGTGGTTGGTGATGGTATATGGCCTTTATGTTGTCTGAACCTTAGTTTTCCACTATGGAGTTTGACTTGGCTTGTACATCTTGCTTCCAGACACTATGTGGTGTTTTCCTCTGTCCAAATCTGGCCTTGGAAGTTGGGGGTTGGGCTTGAGATGGCCAGATGGCCAATAGGCTTAGAAATACCAAATCCTACTCCAGGCCAAATTCAGCTTTTCCAATGAGGGAGAAATGCAAGTATGAAGTAATGGAAAACAAAAAGTGACATTCTATTTTTAACTGGACTTGAGCCTCAGACCTCAAACTGAACTCTGGTAGAGTGGACTGTAGCACATGGCCCACAAGTCTAAAATCCTGCTCTCCCCAATCTGGCCACCCCCATCCTCAAAAAATAAAACAACAATTAAACCAAACAAGCTTGAATTTCCAGTCTATCCTCAATCCAACTGACCATGTGGAAGGGAGAGAGGCACATGAAATTACATGTGTCCTCATTGTCTTAAGTGAAGTTGGTTCCAGGTCCAAGATGGGACCGAAGTCCTGGTTCAGTGGCCAGAGGGAGATGAACAGAATTCCATGTGCAGAAGTTGATGGGGGCAGCATCCTGGGTGTGCAGTCCTAATCAGCAGTGCTGGAGAGGCCTCACAGGTGAAATCCATCTTTTATAACTGCAGACTTTCTTCCTGCAAATGCAGTGCACTTCCCTTACTCACACAAAGAAAAGCTGTTTGGTGGACATTTCTGGGTTGGGATAAATTCCATCCTAGTTCTAATAAGTCTTATGCTTCCCTACTTACTTAGTGTTACTAAATACTCCATTGACAGCCTAGATTAAAATACCTTCAAATGACCTTCTGGATCACCAGAAGTTACCATTTTTTCTTCCCTTTCTTTCATTGCCAAGCTTCTCTGAGCTCTACATCTGCTGTCTTTCTTTTCTCACAGCCCTAATCAACTCTCTATCATCTGTCTTCTACTCAAAATAATATTCTCAGAATTCACCAGTAACTTTCCAATTATTAAATCCAAATTTTTTCTTAGTGCATATTCCTTTCGTTGAATTGGACTCTACTCATTTGGCTTCTGAGGCCTCACAGTATCTTTTTGAATACATCTCAGGGATGCCTACCTGTTTCTGCTGCTACTCCCATTCCATCTCTGTGAATATTAAGGCTTTGCCTTCAGTCTCTGTTCCTTTTCATCACTATTTCCTTCCTGGAGGAACTTTCATGACTCAATCACCTCCATGCAGATAACTTCAAAATTTATTCCTCTAATCCTGACATTTCTTCTAAACTCTAACCTCATATCTCCAGCTGAAATATTTGTAGAGTTTACCAGATGCCCTGCCATCATCTCAAATTCAGTAGGTCCCAGGCTGAATTAATAATCCCTTGGCTTTAGCTCTTTTTTCAGTAGAATGACTAGATGATATCTGGATTTCAGTGGAGCTCCCCAAACCTGACTGATCATCAGAATCATTCTGGCATAGAATGCTGGTTTTGGTATTCTAAAAAGCATTTCAGGTGATTCTAGTCTTCAGCCAAGTTGGAAGCACTGGTCTAGAAAGATGGTTATCAGGGTAATTGATCTAATGGCCCTTGTAGTCCTAGGACGTCATAAATGTATTCTGTACTCTCTCTTCCCCCAAACTGGCACTGATAATAGCAGTGTGATACTGGGAAAATTATTTTGTTTCTTTAAGTCTCAGTTCTCTCATATGTAAAATGAATATCAAATGATCTATGTCCCTTTATTGTTGTGATGATTAAGTAAGATTAGATGGGTAAAATATGGCATTTAGTGGCTTGCATGTAGCAGGGACTTTCTAATTTGCTTGTCTCCACTTCCTTCTGGTCCATACTTCTCACTGCTAACAAATTGATTTTCTGTGTCACTTTTGCTCATAGCCTTAATGTTTTCTCACTACCTTAGACTCCTGCTCCAAAGGCAAAAATTCTCTTCAAGAGCAATTTGTGGTATTTAAATACCTTTAATTTTTGACTAAACATCCATGTAATTCAAAATTTAGATATGTACTTCTTTCTAAAAGCATGAATGTCAGTTGTTTTGAAATTTGGGTCACAGCTCCCCCTCCCCGCATTGAACAATATTAAAAACAATCTTTGAGTGACATAATCAACATGGCAACATAAGATAGTCCCCGAAAAAGCATCTCCAGAAATTTAGTGAATAAAAGGCAAATTCCACATGCTTAGAACTCTGGAGCTCAGTAGAGACTGAAAAACAGCTCCACAAATGCTGAATTGAAGAAACAGAAAAATCTCGGGTAAGAGAATTCCATCCCGGACTGCTGGTCAGTTCCCGTTTTCCCTCCCCCTCACTCGGTCCCACAGAGCTTGGTATTCACATAGAGGCAGCACAGCCTGGCTTTCTCCAATCAGACAGAGACTGAAGACTGATTCACACTAGCGAATTAGAACTCCATGCATATCCAGGCACAGGCACCTAAATCTACAGAGACCTAGGGCAGTACACAAGACACTTGAGGAGTGCTGCATATAAAAGAGCCCCCAGGGGAACAACAAAAAGAGATAGTATTGTAAAAAGACAGGTAAGAACTGTTGTGACCTCACTCAATCCAGTTTTAGTAGGCTGGACCACCTAAAGGCAAAATGGGCTTTTCTGAAGTGACCTTTCTGGATTAACACCATCTGATGCCCTCCTGGGGAAGAAACTGGAGGCAAGAATTCCTCACAGAAAAAAAGTATAGGGTTTAAACTGAACTGCTGTAAGATAGGATGAGTCCCAGAACTGAAAAGTATAAGGAAAATGGGGCACAGAGTGAGGGAGAGAATGTAAGTGAATCATAAGACCTGGGGAGAAAAGTTTGCACAAAAACAAACAGAACAGATCAAAATTCTGGGAGAAGGAACAGAGGAAAGGAGGCTCTTTCCTGGAAGTGAAACAATTTGTACAAAAAGAACAATCTAAAAAATTGCAACGCATATCATCTGAATGAATCAGATGAAGAAGAGATGAGAAAATCTGAACAGATAAACACAGGTTATTCTAAATGTCTAGGATAAGTTAGACCAAGCATCAAAGAAGAGCCTTAACACAAAGCCAGTCAACAATAAAACCCTAGACCAGAAGGAGAAACTGACCATCAGAATTAACACAGATAATCAAATGCCAACATGAACAAAAAATTAGAAGCCACACTTGTAACAGGAAGATATGGCTCAGACAAGAGAACAAATTAAAACTTCAGAGGAGTCTCAGAAATTGTAAAAACTAATAAAAGATGTTCAAATCTCCTAAAGCAATTCAAGGAGATGAAGGAAAATATGCATAAAGAGATCAATGATATTAAGAAGACAAAGTGTAAGCATAAAGAATATTTTGAAAGTATAAAAAAGAAACATAACAGAAATTATGGGGATGAAAAGCACAATAGTAGTGATTAAAAATATACCAGAGGCACACAAATCTTTTCACATACAAGGAATCCTCAATAAGACTATGTGCCAGCTTCTCTTCAGAAATGATGGAGGTGAGAAGGCATGATATATTTAATGTACTAAAAGAGAAAAATGCCAGCCAAAAATTATTTATCTGGCAAAACTTTTCTTCAAAAATGAGTAACAGTTTAAAATATTCACAGAAAACCAGAAATGGAGAGAGTTGGTAAAAAAGAGACATACCCTACAAGATATCTCAAACTTCTGTAATATCATATGAAAATATCTACAATTTCTATTAGTTATCAAGTCCTCTTATTGCTAACACTGCTTTGGTTTTTTAAAAACATATTTTTATTAGAGAAGTTGTGAACTTACAAAACAATCACATACCTATGTGGAATTCCCATACCACACCCTTCTACCAACATACTACATTATTGTGGAACATTTGTTACAGATTATGAGATAATATCATCAGACTATTACCACTAACTATGGTCTATAGTTTATATTTGGTATATTTTTTCCATACCCCCCTATTATTAACACAGTACATCTTTGGCATTAATATAAGAATATTACAGTATTGCTGTTAACTATAGTCCATAGGTTACATTAATTGTATTTTTCCCATGCTTCTCCACATTCTTACTACCTTGCAATAGTGATGAACATTTGTTCTAGTTCATAGAAGGGCATTCTTGTATTTGTACTATTAAAATCTTTAATTTTAGCTCTTTCTTCTTTTTCAATATAGGCATTTAAGGCTATAAATTTCCCTCTCAGCCCTACTTTCGCTGTATCCCATTAGTTTTGATAAGTTGTGCTTTTGTTTCATTTGTCTCAAGTTATCTACCAATTTCTCTTGCAATTTCTTCTTTGACTCACTCATTGTTTAGGAGTGTGTTGTTTTTGCCTCCATATATTTCTGAATTTTCTGCTTTCCTGCCTATTATTGCTTTTCAGCTTCATTCCATTATGATCAGAGAAGGTGCTTTGTATAATATCAGTTTTCTCAAATTTATTGAGAGCTGTTTGGGGGCCCAACATGTGATCTATCCTTGAGAAAGATCCATGTGCACTTGAGAAGAATGTATAACCTGCTGATTTGGGGTGTTCTGTATATGTCTTGCAGATCCAGGTTGTTTATCATATTGTACAAGTTCTCTATTTCCTTGTTGATCTTTTGTCTAGTTTTTCTATCTATTAGCATGAGAGGTGTGTTGAAGTCTCCAACTATTATTATAGACATGTCTATTTCTCTTTTCAGTTTTGCCACAGTTTGCCTCATGTATTTTGGGGCACCCTGATTAGATGCATAGATATTTATGACTGTTACTTCTTCCTGGTGGATTGTCCATTTTATTAATATAAAATGGCCTTATGTATCTCTTATCACTTTCTGCATTTAAAGCCTGTTTTGTCTAGCACCATTATAGCTACCCCTGCTCTCTTTTGGTTACTGTTTACATGAAATATCTTTTTCTAACCTCTCACTTTCAGTCTATTTGCACCCTTGGGTCTAAGGTGGGTCTCCTGTAGACAGCATATGAATGACTCAAGTTTTTTTATGCATTCTGTCAGCTATGTGTTTTGATTGGGGAGTTTAATCCATTAACTGTAAAGGCATTACTTACTTCAACCATTTTATCCTTTGGCTTTCATATGTCAGATCTTATTTTTGACTGTTTTTTTGTCCCCCTTTTGGTTTACTCTTTCTGATAGTCTTTACTTCTACACTCTCCTCTAAGACAACTCTCTCTCTCTCTCTTTCTCTCTTCTGCCTTAGAACTCCCTTTAGTGGTTCCTGCAGAGCTGGATTATTGTTTACAAACTCTCTTTGTTTCTTTTTATCTGTGAATAATTTAAACTCACCTTCATATTTGAAATACAGTTTTCCCAGATAAATAATTCTTGTCTGGCAGTTTTTCTCTTTCAGTACCTTAATTATATCATACCACTGCCTTCTTGCCTCCATGGTTTCTGAAGAGAAAACCACACTAAGTCTTACTGGCCTTCCCTTGTATGTGATGTTTTGCTTCTTCCTTGCTGATTTCTGAAATTTCTCTTTATGTTTGGGATTTGGCATTCTGAATATTATGTGTCTTGGGGCAGGTCTGTTTGGATTTATTCTAACTGAAATATGCTGTGCTTCCTGGATATGTTTATTCATGTCTTTCATGAGTGTTGGGAAATTTTTGTCCATTATTTCCTCAAATATTCTTTCTACTCCTTTCCCTTTTTACTTCTTTTTTGGAACTCCCATAATATGTATGTTTGTGTGCTTCATGCTATCAATCAACTTCCTAAGCTCCTGCTCAATTTTTTCCATTCTTTTCTTTCTCTGTTCTCTCTTTTCAATTTCAGCTTTTCTGTTCTCTACATTGCATATTCTTTCTTCCATGATTGCCTGTTTTGTATTTTTAATCTCTCTTATTGTGTCTTTCATTCCCATAAGCTCTGTTATTTTCCTATCCAAGGTTTCAAATTTTTCTTTGTGCTTGCCCAGTGTCTTCTTAAAGATTTTATTTTATTTATTTATTTTCCCCTCCCCCATTGTTTGTGTCTGCTCTCTGTTCATCTCCTTTTTAGAAGGCACTGGGAACTGAACCTGAGACCTCACATGTGGGAGGGAGGCACCCAACCACTTGAGCCACCTCTGCTCCCTGCTTCTTGTGTCTCTCATTGTGTTTCTTCACTGTGTCTCATCTTTGCCTCATTTCACTGCAAGTTCTTGTTGTGACAGCATGCTGCACCAGCCCATCGCATTAGCTCACTGTCTTGCTGTCTTCCTTATCTCATCTTCATTAGTAGGCACCGGGAACCGAACCTGAGATCTCCCACGTGCTAGGTGGGTGCCCAGCTGCTTGAGCCACATCTGCTTCCCTCTTAATGTCTTTTTATCTTTTTAGCCATGCTGTCCTTCAATCCATGGTTTGATTTATGAGATTTGTATGAACATTATTCATTAATTGTTTCAAGTCCTGTGTCTTGTCTAGAGCTTTGATTTATTCCTTTGCCTGAGTCATAGCTTCCTTTTTCTTAGTATGACTTTTAATTATTTGAAGATGTCTAGGTATCTGATTATGATGCTGAGTTTACTCTGATGTTCTGTTTCTCTCTTTTGCCTAGGGATTGACTGTTAAGTAGCTGTTTGTTATCACTGTTCTTCGGTTCTTGGTTCAATTTGTTCTATTTAGTATTGCCCCTGTTTAACTGCTCAAACCAGGATTAAGGGCCCAGTAATGGCACGCAGGCCAGTTTCTAAGAACCTTGGAGAGGGTGGCAGTAAAGGTACCTGCTTGCCCCTTTTATTTATTTACTATTTTCCCCTTCTTTGTGTGCACTTTCCTGGTCTGCCAGCAGATGGCCATCTTTGGCAGACCTCTCATCTCAGGCCCCAGATGCTAGGAGGGAATGCATTCACCATAATCCTGCCTGGGTGGGCAGTGCAGAAGCAATGTCCTCAGGGAAGGCCAAGCCTTGCAAACAATCTTCCTCAGATGTTCCTCTCCTCCTTTACAGGCCACACACTCCCTCCCTCTGCATCCTCAGCAACGAGCCTGGTGGGTGGGGAGAGAGGAGAGTGTTTGAGAAGGCAAATTATCTTTAGCTTTCTGCTGGTTCAGGGCAAACAATGTGGCAGCCCTAACCAGCCTGGAAGTGTGCACCCCCTAACACAGCAGATCAGGTTTGCTAGCCAAAATCTGAATTTGCCTTAGGCTGTGTCCCTCCCTCTCCCCTTTCTTGGGAAAAAGGGCCCCTATAACCCCCTTAGTCCATAGCCATCTGCCAGGGACTAGAGGACCCAGTGCTGTTTGCTCTAAGGGTGGGGGGGCGGGGGATGTGTGCCAGCAGCTGCTCCTACAGTTTTACACACAGCATTTTTCCGGCCAGCCAAGACTCCTTTCCTTTGCCCCTCTCTCTTCTGGGTGGTGTCTAGCTTTCCCCTGGAGTCTAAGCCCTAGAACAATTTTCTTGACAGTTTCTGCCTGTCTTCTAGCTGCTTTTCTGGGAGAAAAGTGAGCCCTCTCCCTCTCTAATCCTCCATTTTCCCTGGCCAATTGACTTTTGACAAGGCTGCCAAGTCCACTCAATTGGGAAAGAATAGCTTCTTCAACAAATTGTTCTGGGAGAACTGGATATCCATATGCAAAATAATGAAAGAGGACCTCTATCTCATACCATATACAAAAATTAACTCAAAATGGATCAAAGACCTAAATATAAGAGTCAGGACTATAGAACTCCTAGAAGAAAATGTAGGGAAGCATCTTCAGGATCTTGTGTTAGGTGACGGTTTCTTAGATTTTATAACCAAAGCTCATACAATGAAAGAAAAAAAAATAGATAAATGGGATCTCCTCAAAATTAAAAACTTTTGTGCATCAAAGGACTTGGTTATGAAAGTAAAAAGACAACCTCATCAATGGAAGAAAATATTTGGAAACCATATATCCGATTTAATATCCAGACTATATAAAGAAATCCTACAATTCCACAATAAAAAGACAAGTAACCCAATTAGAAAATCAGGGGAAAAGCTTTTATAGATATCTCTCCAAAGTGGAAATACAAATGCTAAAAAGCACATGAAAAGATGCTCAACATCACTAGCTATAAGGGAAATACAAATCAAAACCACACTCATTTCACACCCACTAGAGTTGCTATTATTTTAAAAGTGGAAAATTACAAGTGTTGTAGAGGATGTAGAGAAACAGAAACACTCATCTATTTCTGGTGGGATTGTGAAGTTGTGCAGCCACTGTGGAACACAGTTTGACAGTTCCTCAGGAAGCTTAATATAGAATTAAAATATGACCCTGAAATCCTGCTACTAGGTATATACACAGAAGAATTGAAAGCAGGGACTTGAACAGATATTTGCACACCTATGTTCAGAGATGTATTATTCTCAATTGCCATGAAACCTGGCCCTGTCATTTGTGAGTTGTGTCTACCTGAGCAAGGGACTTCATTTTCTATAGCCTCAGTATCCCTGCCTGTATAGGGGAGAGCAAAAGATCACATCGCACAGGGTTATTGAAGGAACTATATGAGATGGTATATGAAATATAATAATAATATCCATCTATTCTCTAAAGCTCTTGCTATGGCTCCTGGCCCATGCTAGGTACTGGGAATATGACTGATTAGTTCTAATTGGTATGTGCATTAGTCAATACCAAATTATGTTCCCTTCCTGCACAACACGTGCTGCTAAAGGAGGAGATAGAGAAACTGAAACAGAACTGAGAAGATTGAAGATTTCCCCTAATTCCCTGAAGTCTGCTCTAACTTCCTTCTTATGTTTAGGGCTCTCTTTTCCTTTTTTATCTGCAGACTGGGCAAACAGACACTGTTTACAGGATACTCGAGTTCCTATATATCTTCTCATTCATCTCTTCTTTACTGCAAAGGCCCTAGCAATGGCCAAGTGGCTTGCATGAAAGCAGACTGCCAGTGGGAGAGGACCCACAACCACGAGCTCATCCAGAAAGGGCTCTGTCTTATCAGGGCTACCAGCTCTTACTCAAGAATCACACTGATTTGGCCACACTCAGAAAAGCTGCCGAATTGTTCTTAAGGGGATCTGGTTATCTGGTTTGGTCTGTACACAAAAAACATCAAATTCTTCCTCCTAAAGTAAGAATATTTTCATTATTATTATTATTATTATTTTTTGGAAAGACATCATGCATGGTCTTTAAAAAAATGAGAAAAAGAAGTAAAGTATAGGAAAGAAAATAGAAACCACTCTTGAGTCTACCACTTGGAGTTTTGCCCATATGTCCAAATCTTCCCTTTCAATAAATCCTTACAAGTGTAATTTCTCAGTGAATGTATGCATTTCTAAAATGCTTTTTAATGCATATTACTAACTAACTAACTAAATGCAGGCACCAGATCGCAAAAGTCCTTGTAAGTCATTTAGAGTCACTTTTGACTTCATGTCAGAACAATGGTGAATCTGTGAGTTATTTAAAGCAGGAATGTGACACGGTCACACTTGAATTTCAGATAGCTGTTTTGGTCAGGGTTCAGTAGCAGACAACAGAATACTCTCTAGCCAGTTTCAGCAGAAAAGGATTTATTACAGGGTATTAAGCAGCTTACATCCTTGTTGGAAGGGCTGGAGAAGCCAGTTCTAGGCTGAGCTTCCAGGAGCAATGACTGCTTTTATCTTAATGCAACACTGGCTGGCCAGGGAACTGATAAGTCTGTGGCCACCACCTCCTACTCAAGAGCCACACCACCTTGGCCACTCTGAGGAAAGCTGCTGAGTCAGAAGCTGCTGCTGTTACTTGTCTTGGGCTTGGTACCCAACACAGTTAGGGGCCAGCTGGATATGAGAGTAATGTTTCCCAATTCTGGCTGCACATCAGACTCACCTGGTGTGTTCTTCAAAAGTACTGGTACTTGGTCTGCACTTCTAGAGACTGTGTTTAATTGATCTGGAGCAGGGCCCAGCCATAGTATTAGAAACAAAAACAAAATAAAACTCTCTAGATGATGGTTGTGCACAGCCAAGGTTGAGAACCATTGCATGAGGACTTCTCCTGAAGTGGCCGAAGGATAACCAAATTGCTTTCCTGCCAGTGCTTTCAGAAGAGCTGTGTGGTTGCCACAGCACCATACTCATTTCTGCTCTCTAGCCTGGAGGACGATTCTGCTTGACCCAGATGCAAGGTTGATTGGGAAATGTAGGTCTTTAAGCATTTCAGCCACTGTTCATTCTGATGGGAGGGGGCTAAAGTGGTATTAAAGGAGTTAGTCTATTATTTGCCACAATAATTCAGTGTGAAGATAATAGGGATGTTAACTTGGAGAACATTGGTTAACTCTGAGAAGTCAGGTGGCAGGGTTTGGAGTTTGAGAAGAGTAAAGAACATTTGAAATAACTGCTTTAGGAAAAGCAGAGAGATGACTAGGAAATAAAGCTGCTGTGTAGCTCTGAGGGCCCTGCTAAGGCTGGAACACTTGAATTTATGGTAGCATTCATTCATTCATTCATTCACAGTACTATTGCCTGAACATCTACATGTCCCAGGGACAACATAACAAGTAGTATACTTTTCTGTGGCAATCTAGGGTCAGGATTTTGCAAGGAGAGTTCAAATGGAAATACAGTGGGGTTAAGAGAATTGAGGATGTTCCAACAGGAGTGTGGCTAAAGTGAAAGACCATATTGTCTAAGATAGGTAAGGAGGTAAGTGAGTTAACAAATAGGTTAATAGGGAAGAAAGTAAAGGAGTAAATTGACTAGAGGTCTTGATAAGGTCAAATAATAATATATTGGGCTATGATTTATTGCATATTTCCTTAATATCATTGTACCAGATGTTATGGGTTACATTATTCTCCCAACAACTACAATTATTATATTTATTTTCCATAAGTAAAACTGCAGGCTTAGAGAATGTCTTAGTTGCCTACTTGCTGGGACAAACATGACACAATGGGTTGGCTTAAACAACAGGAATTTATTGGCTCATGGATCTGAGGCGAGGAGAGGTCCATAGCTGAGGCATCAGCAAGGTGATGCTTTCTCCTCAAAGATTACGGTGTTTTGGGTTTGGCTGCTGGTGGTGTTTAAGTCCTTGGCTTTCGTATCATATGGCAGTGTCCATTGCAGCGTCTTCTTTCTCTTCCAGGTTCTGTGGAGTTCCAGCTTCTAGCTTCTCCATGTATCTTCTCTTCAGAAAGCCTCCAGTAACAGGATTAACAGCCAACCTCATTCATTTGGGCCACATCTTAACTAAAAATAACATCTTCAAAAGTTTATATTTAAAAGGGATTCACACCCACAGGAATGGATTAAGATTAAGACCAAGCTTTTCTTCCGGGGTACGTAAGTCAATTTACGACAGAGAAATTAACAAATTTCCTCTGGTTTACACATCTCTAAAGTGGCAGAATTGTTATTGAACATAGGGGATGGGGGTTCTTAACCTTTTTTGTTCCACGGACCCCTTTGCCAGTCAGGTGAAAACCATAGACCCATTACTAAGTCCACACTATACTGTGTATTATTTAATTAATATATCACACCCACACCAACACATCCCCACAAGAATAGTGTTTTTTTGAATTTCAATTCAAGTCCACAGACCCCTGGTTAAAAGCCCCTTATAGGGGGGCTGACTCCAGAGCCCTAACCACTTACTACTTGGCAGCAACAGGTATGGCGTTAGTAGCTGAGTCAGAGAATTGACAGGATAGTAGTTGTGGTGCTTACATTGTAATGTTAGGCATGAACATTACAGGCATGTCAAGTGATGACAAAGGACCGGATAGCAGAATTAGAATGGTGGGGATGTTATTGAAATTATGAGAATAAAGACATTTTTAAGGGTAGCCTTTGGAAGTATTGTTCACATAGATGCTCAAATTTCTGGGAATGATGGCAGGATTTGCGGTGGAGTGGAAAACTGTGAAGTAGGTTCTAAAGTCTTGAGTAAAAAGGGGGCAATGAAAAGGTAATTGGTGGAGGACATTGGTGCTGAGAGAGGGTAAATATGCTACAAGATGGTGTTTGAGGAATGATTTGGAAGTGGAGTGGGGAATAACTCCCAATGCTGGAGTTTGTGAAGTTTGAGGAAATGAGCAGACTCTACCAGAGACAGCAGCAGGAGAAGAGCTATCCTCAGGCAGAGCTAGATTTCAGCTTAAGGCAGGGGACATTACTTTTTTTTATTCCTTCAAAAAACATTTGAGAGTTTGATGAGAGCCACAGACTTATTCCCAGAAAACAGCATGTAAACACATATATACACAAAAACTGCATACAATATATTCTATTGAATGGAAAATTGATTTCTTTTCATAAAGACAGAATGTAAAATCAATCTCCACAAATAATTGCATCTCTTTCAATGCTTGCTTTTTCATGCAAACAACAAATGGTCATTTTCTAAAAGCATTGACATAGTTTCAAATAATGCAAATTTTAAAAGTAAATTTTAATGTACTTTAAAGCAAACCTTAATGAGAAAGCTGCTGTTTATTGACCAAAAAGAAAAAAAGAATAATAAAAAAAAAAAAAAAATGAAAAGCAGAAGACCCTTTGACATGAAAATGCACTTGTTCAAGGATTACCTTTAAATTTGAAGCCAAGAAATGTGGAACACACAATGTCAAAACGTTGCAGCAGGAAGTGGAATTAACCCCCTCATAGTTCACTTTACCAGAAGATAGTGGGCTTGTTTAAGGAACTCCTGACATCACCCAAGCCTCCCTATTGAGTGACTGAATTCGTATAACATGATTTTCTTTGTCCTTAAACTAAAGCCACCTGTGGGAAGGACTATGGCACAGATGTTATCAATGTTAGCAAGAAAAGAATAATGAATTCATGGTTCAATTCCAAGGTCACTGAGTGGAGGAAGTTTTTTTAGTTTTATTTCCGAGTATCTGCACCTTTCTTGTTTCAGAGACATTGTAAATGCTCTTTCTGAACTCTAGACTGTGGAAGCAATGCATCTAGCATTATATTTACATAGATATTTAGCTCCAGTCTTCTCTTTATCCATGCCCAGTTTGAACAAAAATGCACATTTTCTTGAGGCAGCCTCCCTGAAAATGATGGACAGCCTTGAGTTCAATGAGTTATTTTAAAATGGCTTTCTCCCTGGAAAATAAGATTTAATATCAATATATACTGATGGAGATAGCAATGAGTCACATGGACCTATGGAGACTATTTCTTCACTAGGTTATCAAAAATATCAAGCACACTACAGTCTCAACTCTCTTTCACTCGTTCTCTTTGCCTAGAACATTCTTCTCCTAGACATCTGTATAGTTTGCTGAGAACTTCCTTCAGATCTCAGCTCAAATGCTATTTTCTTAGGGAGTTCCCCTAGTTCCTTCTATAAAACGGCACCCCCTCTTCCCTATATCCTGCTTCATTTTTCTCCCTGTTAAATCTTTCTCTCCCACGGGGATCTATGCTCCGCGAGACTGAGACCTGGTCTGTTTTCTTTCTCTCCGTTGTCCACACACAGCACCTAGAAGAGTGTCAGGAGCTAGTAGCTGCTCAGTATGGATCTGTTGAATGGAAGGTCCTCCGTGCAGTGTACAAATGCTGTCAGAGGAGCTGCAGAAAAGGAGGGCTTATGTTTTTTTCCCCAGTTGTTGCCCTTCACTGCTCACTCGTGACTGCTGCTTCAGGCTTCTCAGGAACACTTCTGGCCTGCACATCACCACTCTGCACACTGCTGTCCTCTGCCATAGTGCTTAGCCTCGAGCATAAATAGAGCCTATTTATTTCCTTCTCCAAGGCTATGCTAACATGCTTTACTAAATATGTGAGACTCTCATAAGAGGATTACAGAGCAGAAAAAGAAAACTTGGAATTCACTTCATTTGTCACTATCTGTCACAAGTTGTTCCTCGCTGGCTTCTTCCCTTGGCCCTAGCCAGCCCACAGGTAGATACAATCTGTGCTGTTTTCCCTCAGATCAGCCCTCAGTCTCCCACCAACCCCCTTCTTCCAGTCTTTCCTACTCTCTGAAACGCAACCCCAAGAGAAACAAAAGAACAACTCCTTTCTCTGGCCAGACAGATAATTAAAAATCTCCTAGCACTGAGACAAGTCAGCAAAACTCTCATTGCCCAAAATTACACCCACACATTTCTTTGTTTCATCTTAATGGTGATTTCAGTAAAAATTAGCTCCAAGGACTTTAGCTTTCCATAAACAAATTGATTTTTTGTCTTTTCTCCATCCCAATAGTATTTTTTTTCCCTCTATCGTGTCTCTCTCCCAAAATTTCCTAATAGGTGTCATTTCAAAAATTACCCCCACTCACTAGCTCTTTCTTTCTCTCTTTCTCTCTCTTTGTCCCCCAACCCCACCCTGACTCTCTCATCTTGCAATGGAGAATCACCCAGGATCAAGGGTAGTGGGGACATGACCAGGGGCACAGAAAGATTGTAGTAATTGTAGTAACCATTTAAGAAATGTCATTGGCTTGGATGAGAGTAGAGAGTGGTGGCTGTGGGTACGGAGAGAAGTGGATGGATATGAGAGCTATTTAGAGGGTTCAATCTAAAGGAGTTGAAAAATGACTATATGTGGGGTGAAGGGCGATGGACACTGAGGAATCCAGGATGGATCTTGATTCCTGATTTGGCAAATTTTTGATAACATTCCAGTTTTTCCAATTCAAGTTTTCTTACAAAAAAAGAGACACAAATTCAAGGTAAACCTTTATATTTCTTGGCTTCCTGCTTCCATCCACAGAAGCATTTTGACACAAGAAAGATTGTGACTGCTGTGTCCCATTTCAAAGATAAAAGTAAAACCAAAGTATGTAGAAGCATCATTATAATTTATTTCCCTTGAAATTTTCTGCAACTTAATCTATGACTAAAGTAGAGAATGATAGATCTCTTTAATCATAAGGCAGAGACATTTTATTTAATTTTTGTCAATAGAAAATTATTCTAGGTACTGTCATATGGTTTTAATGATGATTCCATGCCACTTGATCATATATATTAACCAACCTAGACCTTTTGGAGTGTTATAATATAGCAATAACTTTTTAAACTCATTTTTCCTTTTACAAAGACATATTTCAAAATAACAGGGAGGAAACTTAAAAATAAATCTCTTTAAGCTCATCACTGAAACTCATTCACAGACCTCACACTGGAACCTCAGAGCTAAAGCAAGGTGGCAAAGATATGATTCAGAATGATTTTGAAGATGTAACAGTCCGATTGTGTTCCTAGAAAAGAAGGTTAAAAGATTTGGGAGATAGGGAAACAAGGGGACATGGGTTGGGGAGAACAAGTACCAAGCAGTTTGGAGGTGAGAGAACTGGATGAACAAGAAAGATTACATATTGATTACTAACAAAGATGACTGTGGTATGAAGTAGGTGACTGTAAGCTATTATCTTGTTGATAGGAAAATGCATGCTTCTCAGAAGGCAGCAAGGAGTTGGCTTGATGGCAGCCTCAAAGGAATCCTAGTCTCTAGATGGGAAACTTCGGAAGGAGTAAACAGGGCTCCATACTGATGACTTGGGGTCTTGGGAGCAGCTAAGGTATTTTGGAACCATTTCAGAAATTTTCAATGCTTATTCCTTTAAATGCTTCACGTTGGCCTTTGTAGGCTCTTACAAGGAAATGAAAAAGAGTTACAATGCTTCTTGTTTTCACTAATCTGCAGAGAAGAAAAACGGATTCCTTAAAAGAAAATCAACCTGACTTTCATGTCTGTTACCAAAGTGACCTGTTGAATTTATGTCTCTTTTGAGGGTCTCTTTTCATCCCAAGCTTCTGCAAGTGTTTGTACCTGGATTATGGAAAGGATCTAGACATTTTCCTGTCTCCTTCACACATTTCAGGCACAGTGAAACTGGGTTAGGTTGTTTCTGTTTTTCTCTCCCATGGTACCTTGTTTTTTTCCCTCTTCAGACTTATAATTTAACAAATTAATATTTACAATTTTGATTAATATTTGTCTCTGACAAGACTGTAGGCAGCAAGGGAACAGGAATCATACTCGCCTGCTTTCCTCTTGTATCCCCAGCACCTAACCCCATATCCAAAGTGGGTAGTTGCACTTTAAAATAGTTCTTGATTGATTGAATGCATGGTTGAAGGAAATGTTATTCCCTTTCTTTATCTTCCTTTACATAACTTCTGTGAAGGGAATATTTTATTCTGTTTTTATGGCAGAACATTTTCTCACTTGAGACGGGAATCTGACCATGTCTACAAAGAACAAACTGTACAAGATGGTTAATGGTGTATGTGTAAATAATTTATGAATTAAAAATATCTTTTGGGTGTTCATTATTCCAGTCAGATATTTGCATTGTCTAATTCTCACTGATATTGTCTGATTTTCTCTTTGGTGATATAACTGAACTTATAAGTATTCTTCATTGTTAGGATGAGAAAAATGTTGGTTGTCATTAGATCTTGGTTTCATTTCCAGCTTTATACATGACTTTGGACAGATCATAAACTCTGAACCTAAATCTTTTCAGCTGTAAAATGGGGAAACTCACATTTGCTGTATTTTTCCCCAAAGAATTTTATAAACATAAAAGGAGATAATTACTCATGATTATTTTATTGGCAAAAATATTAATTGTATGTATACACACATTTATTTATGTATCCATATGTATGTAATTATTTCTGTTGGTCTGTCTGAATGATACAGGATGACTATAAAAATAATAAAAAATAAAAAATAATGATGGCTACTATTTATGAACCAGCATTGGGTTAGGTGCTTCACCTATCTTTTCTTATTTAATCTTCACAAAATATGTGAATTACTTTTACATTCCCATTTCTTTTCTTCCCATGATCCCTTTGTTTTTAATTTTTAATTTTAATTTTTAAAGAAGCTTTAGATTACATAAATGTTACATAAAAAATATAGAAGATTCCCATATGCCCCACCCCATCCCCTTCCCACACTTTCCCACATTAACAACCTTCATTAGTGTGGTACATTTGTTAAAACTGATAAGCACATATTGAAGCATTGCTACTAACCATGGACTATAATTTGTATTATAGTTTACAATCTATCCTGCACAATTTTGTAGGTTATGACAAAGTATATAATGGCCTGTATCCATCATTGCAATGTCATTCAGGACAATTCCAATGTCCCAAAAATGCCCCATATTACACTTATTCTTCCCCCTCCCTCCCCACAGAACCTCTGGTGGCTACTGCCTTTATATCAATGTAAAAGTTCTTCCATTGCCACAATAACAATAAGTTTATAATAGAATATTAAGCCTACTCTAGTCCATTGTTCATTCCCCAATCTTGAGGATTTGGGGATGGTGATGGCCACTCTGTTTCTAATTGGGAGGGGGCTTAGATCCCGTGGGGCAGATGGATGGAGCTATCTTGCTTGCAGTTGCAGATACTCTTTGTTCCTTGGGATAGGTGTTGTCTGTCATCATCTCCTTGTTAGTTGACCTGGGTGAGTCCAGTGAACTGGAGAGTTCCCTGGGAGTCATGTCTGACACCAGGGGGAAGGCAGTGCATTTACATGCTGAGTTTGGCTTAGAGAGAGGCCACATTTGAGCAACAAGGAGGCTTTCAGGAGTTAACTCTTAGGCATTATTTAATACCAGGCTAAGTTTCAATTTCATAAGAAAAGTACAATCATCAATATCAAGGGTCTGGTGTATGGTCTGTCTTCCTTCACTAGGCACTGCCCTTGTACTTGGGGGATTCTTGCTGTCCTATTAGAGAATGTAGCAGAACTCCTCAAGATGGGAATTCAATATTCTTTCAGTTATTGTGTGGATCTTCACCCACCGAGACAATGCCCCAAGAACATTTGAACATATTCATATGCCTTAGAGGCATGCCCCAGGTGAACCCCTTCCCATGAATCCCTCCATCACTGACACTCCACACCGGTGATTTTTATCTTTCCATCTGTTAATGTGGTATGTTACATTGATTCATTTTCTTATGTTGAATCATCCTTGCATATCAGGGATGAAACCCACTTGGTCATTGTGTATAATTCGTTTAATGTGCTGTTAAATATGATTAGTCAATATTTTGTTGAGAATTTTAGCAACCAGGTTCATTAGAGAGATTGGTCTGTAGTTTTCCTTTCTTGTGGCATCTTTATATGGCTCTGGTACTAGGGCAATGTTGGCATCATAGAATGAGTTAGGCAATGTTCCCTCCACTTCAGTTTTTTGGAAGAGTTTAAGCAGAATTGGTGTATGTTCTTTCCGGAATGAATTGATAGAATTCACCTGTAAGCCATCTGGTCCTGGGCTCTTCTTAGTTTGGCGGTTTCTGACGACTAATTCAATCTTGTTACTTCTGATTTTTCTGTTGAGTTCATCAGTTTCTTCTTTTGTCAATGTAGGCTGCTTGTGTGTTTCTAGAAATTTGTCCATTTCTTCTAAGTTATCCATCTTGATGTCATACCGTTTTTCAAAGTATCCTATTATGATACTGTTTATTTCTGTGGGATCAGTGGTGATATCCCCTTTCTCGTTTCTTATTTTATGTATTTGTATCCTCTCTCTCTTTTTCTGTTAGTCTAGCTAAGAGTTTGTCAATTTTATTAATTTTCTCAAAGAACCAGCTTTTGGTTTTGTTAATTTTTTCTAGTGCTTTCTTATTTTCAGTTTCATTTAGCTCTGCCCTAATCTTTGTTATTTCCTTTTTTCTACTTGCTTTGGGATTAGTTTGTTGTTCTTTTTCTAATTCTTCCAGGTGTGCAGTTAGGTCTTTGATTTTAGCTCTTTTTTCTTTTTTAATATAGGCATTCATGGCTATAAATTTCCTTCTCAGCACTGCTTTTGCTGCATCTCATAGGTTTTGATATATTGTGTTGTCATTTTCATTCATTTCAAAGTAGTTACTGATTTCTTTTGCAATTTCCTCCTTGACTTACTGATAAGAGTGCATTGTTTAACTTCCATATCTTTGTGCCAGTCTGTCTCTCTGCCCCTTACTGATTTCCAATTTCATTCCATTATGGCCAGAGAAATTACTTTGCATAATTTCAACCTTTTTGAATTTGTTGAGAGTTGTTCTGTAGCCTAGTATTTGGTCTATCCTGGAGAATGATCCATGCGCACTCAAGAAGAATGTATATCCCACTGTATTTGAGTGTAATGTTCTGTATATGTCTATTAGGTCTTGATTCTCTAACATATTACTCAAGGTCTCTTACTTTTTTGACCCTCTGTCAAGATGTTCTGTCTAATGGTGATAATGGTGCATTAAGATCCCCTGCTATAACTGTAGAGGCATCTATTTCTCCACTTAGTTTTTCCAATGTTTGCCTCATGTATTTTGAGGTGCCCTGGTAAGGTACATAAACGTTTATGGCTGTTCTTTCTTCTTGATAGATTACCCCTTTTATTAATATATAGTGTCTTATTTGTCTCTTAAAATAGTTTTGAACTTAAAGTCTATTTTGTCCAATATTAACATACCTACTCCCGCCCTTTTTTGGTTATTGTTTGCATGTAAAATCATTTTCCAACCATTCACTTGCAACTTCCTTGTGTCCCTGGGTCTAAGGTGAGTTTCTTGTAGACAGCAGGTAGATGGGTTGTATTTCCTTAACCATTCTGCTACTCTGTGTCTTTTGATTGGAGAGTTTAATCCATTAACACTCAATGTTATTACTGTCAAGGTTTTACTTACATTACTCATATTTTCTTTAGATTTATATATGCCATATGTTGTTTTTATTTCTCTTTTTATCTTTTTTTGTTATTCTTACCAATAATCTTCTTTCCTACACTCTTCTCCAACCCTCTCTCTCCTGTTTTTAACTTTAAAACTGCAGAACTCCCTTTAGTAATTCTTGAAGGGCAAGTTTCTTGTTAACAAACTCTCTTAATTTCTAATTATCTGTGAATATCTTGAAGTCTCCCTCATTTTTGAATGCCAGCTTTCCTGGATACAGAATTCTTGGTTGACAGTTTTGTTTTTTGTTTTTTTCCTTTTAGCACCTTAACTTCCTTCTTGCCCCATGGTTTCAGATGTGAAATCAGCACTTAATCTTATCAAGCTACCCTTGTATGTGATGGATCTCTTTTCTCTTGCTGCTTTCAGTATTCTCTTTGTCTTGAGCATTGGGCAATTTGATAAGTATATGTCTTGGGGTAGGTCTGTTAGGATTTATACTGTTTGGGGTGCTCTGTGCTTCCTGGACATGCATGTCTGTGTTCCTCAAAAGAGTTGGGAAATTTTCAGCCATTATTTTTCCAACACTCCTTCTGTCCCCTTTCCTTTCTTTTCTCCCTCTGGGATGGCTATAGTGCATATGTTTGTGCATATTGTGTTGTCATTCAAATCCCTGAGTCCCTTCTGGATTTATTCTATCTTTTTATCTATCTGTCTGATTTCAGATGTACTGTCTTCAACATCACTGATTCTTTCTTCCACCTGTTCAAATCTACTGTTATGTGCTTCCAGCGTATTTTTGATTTCTTGCATTGTGCCATTTATCACCATCATATCTGTTATCTTTTTATGTACATTTACGATTTCCTCAGTATGTTCCCCCTGTGTCTTTTCAATATCCTTTATCTCTTCCTTCACTTTATTAAGTTGATTCATGATATTTGTTTGGACATATTTGATTAGTTGTTCCATGTTCTGCATCTCCTCCTGTTTTTTAGTTTGTCCATTAGACTGGACCATGTCTTTTGTAATTTTTGGTTGTTGTCTAGGCATCTGTTTATCTTGATGGACTTATTTGGTTGGTTAGCTTCTCTTTCTACTCTAGGGTTTTATTTTGTTGTTTTTGTGTGTATGTGTGTGATAAGGTTCCTTTTTGACATTTGGTTCCTCTTAGTCTATATCCTTGCAGTTGTCTGTGTTCCAGTTTCGCTTTGGCCTCTTTTTCTTTCTGTCCTGCTCCCTCTTGGATGATGCGCACCACTTTCCTATTCTGTAGATTTCCAAATAGCTCTCTTGGGTAGGTTTTTGCCCTTTCTCCATTGTTCTTTATGAGAAAGCTGAGCTCTGCCTACCTACTTTGACACCATCTTTCTGGAATTCCCCCCCGATCCCTTAAACCTACTCCACTGAACAAGGCTTTTGTCCCCATCACTACACTGAAACTTATCTCCCCAGGGCCACCAGTGGCCTCTGTGCTGCCAATGCCAATGGTCAATCCTGCCTTTGTCTCACTTATCTTCTTTGTACCATATATCAGTAGATAATTCCCTCTTTCTCAAGTACTTTCTTTGTCTCCTAGGACACACCCTTCCATGATTTTCCTCCATTGTCTTCATCTTCTTGACATCTAAATGTTGGAAAGCCCTGGAGGTCAGCCCTTGTATCTCTTTTCTTTTCTATGTTTGCACACTCCTATAGGAATCTCATGTGCCCTTATAGCTTAAATACTATTTATACCTTGATAATCCCCAAATTGTAATATCCAATCTTGACCTATTTCCTGAAGGTATACTTGTATATCCAATGGTCTACTTGATGTTTCCACATGGATGTCTGATTAGTATCTCTAACTAAACTCTTTAGAATTCCTCTCCTTTTTATCTGTTTTTGGTCCATTCTTCACCCTTTCAGTAAGTGGCATCTCCATTCACCCAGTTGCTTGGGCCCAAAACTTGGGAATCATGCTTATCTTCCTGCTTACAACCCCTATTAAATATACTTGAATTTCTGTTGGGTCTACTTTCAAATTCACTATGAATCCAACCACTTGAGCTACTTCCCAGTGCCATCATCCTATTTTTAGTCACCACTGCCTCTTGACTGCCCTGTTGGAATTGCCTTCTCCACAGCCACCCTGCAACATCTTCCTGGTTCCCTGGAGTCTTTTCTCCTCATAGGACCCAAAGTCATCCTTTCAAAGCATGAATTGGATTCTGGTACTACCCTACTCAAAACTGTTCTGTGATTTCCATCACATTTAGATTAAAATCCAAAATGCTGCTATGGCATGTAAGTTCATGTGTGAGTTAAACCCTGACTACCTTTTCTTTAGGAGGTACCAGAGATTGAGCCTAGGACCTCACACATGGGAAGCAGGTGCTCAACCACTGAGCAACATCTGCTCCCCAATGAAACTGGTTTTTTCATTTGTTTGTTTTTAGGAGATACTGGGGATCAATCATGTGACCTCGTACATGGGAAGCAGGTGCTCAATCACTTGAGCTACATCCACTCCCCTCCCTGACGACCTTTTTAATTCAACATATAAGTCATTGAGCACCAGCCTCACTAATCTTCTTGCTTTTTCTCAAATTCACCAGTATATTGCCATCTGGGGATTGTTGCATTTTCTCTTCCTTCTGATTGATGTGCTCTCCCCAGATATTCATACATGATTTACTGCCTCATATCATTCAGTTTCTGCTCTAATGACTCCTCCTCATAGGACTTCCGAGACCCTATAGATAGCAGATTCTCACTCTTGTCACTATCAGTTTACCCTGCATTATTTTCTTTAGACCAATTATTGCTTCCTGAGAGTACATACATTTAAGTTCTTTTATTATAAGCTGCATGAGGTTAATTCACTGTAATATCCTACTAGAACAGTGTTGGCATAAGATAGTGCAAATAAATAAAAATAGGTATTTTTGGAAAATATTCTGTAGTTAATCTGATTTTCATTCTTTTACAGGAAAGGTAACTGCAACTCACAGTAATTGGATCACTTTTGCAAGGCCACATAATTAATAAATGGTGGAGTTGGATTTTAACTACAATTCTGACACTAAATCTTTTGCTCTTAGTTGCTATGCCTTACTGCTTTCCTTTTTTGCATTATACTGTCTTCACTCAGTATGAAATTGTCATAGAAATTCAAGGCCCCCAAATTTCCATGAATATTTTGTTGAGGATGTCAGAATATTTGTATGTTGGCAGACATTTCAAAATTTGCCTTTCTAGGATTTTTTGAGTTACATACACATCCACAGTCAAACAGCTTACTGTTTGACTTCTTGGAAGGAAGGTTTAAAGGGGAGAAAAACACCTTCAAGAACAAAGATGCAAAAGATTGTTAGAAATAATCAATTACATATCCCTGACAATTGGATAAATGTACAGATCCTAAGAATTTCAAACTATAAAATGAAAGTGATATAGTCATGTGACTATTATCTCTTTGATACCACGTTCAAGTTTAGCATAGGCCTGAAGCAGTGTTTAAACCATAACACCATTACAAGAGGAGCTATTGACTTTGGCATTAGAGAAGACCTAATGGTGGTTATTGAACTCAGGTTTTACTGATTTCTAACACTAAAAATGTTTCTTTAAAAGTAAATCTGGAAGGAGGACAACAAGCAAGATGGTGGCAGAGTAAGGAGCTCCTAGAGTCAGCTCATGCTATAGGGCATTTAGTAATCACCCAGAGCTATCTAAAGCACCTGTTTGGGGGTTCCAGGAGACCAGAAGAGCATCCTGCAACATTCTTGAAAGAATGGAAGTAAAAGACTGCCCATTTGCATAGAAGATTCGTAAGAAGAACACTCCATGCTCCAGAGGCCAGTGCCCATCCTCCACTGGTGGCACAAGCCATCTTGGGAGCTATTCCATGGCTGGAATTGGAAGCTCCACGTCCCAAAAATGGGGGAGGAAGAGACAGGTGAGCACCAACTTAAGCTACTGATTATTAAATTCAGCAGGCTAAAGTATAATCCTAAGAACAGCTGAAGTTTGAACCTGTCCAAGTCAGAAAGACGCCAGTAGCCACTATTTTAACTCTGCCCCTGTCATGAGGGGAAGCAGAGCAGATGGAAAATCACAGCGCTGCTAAGGACTGGCTTCTTTCCATCCAGATCAGATTGCAGCTCTAGCATAAGCCCCAGCCCCACCTCCGGCAGGGAGGAAGCTTGGGGGACCAGCACCAGCCTCTCAGGGAAAATACAGGCCATGCCAAAGAAGCTGGTGATTATCCTACTCTGGTGGTGCAAGCTGCCTTAGGAGCTATTCTGTGGCTGGAATTGGGAACTCCATTTCCCAAAAACAGGGGAGGAAGAGATAGTTGGCCACCGACTTCAGTTACTAACTAGTCAATTCAGCTGGCTAAAGTAGATCCCTAAGAACAGCTAACGTTTGAACCTGTCCAAGTAGGAAAAATGCCGGTAGCTGCCATTTGACTTTGCTCCTGGCATGAGCGGAAGCCTCATTGAAAATCAGTGATGGTAGGGATTGGCTTCTTTCACCCAGATGAGCCTGTAGCCCTAGCCTAGGTTTCAGCCCACCTCTAGCAGGAGGGAAGCTGGTGAGCCCTGCACCAGCCTCTCTGGGTAACTGCAGGTGCATTTGGCAGGCACAGACTGAAGTCAACCGGGGCAACTGTGGTCATCTTGGACCTGCACTGCATAGATTGCTGCCCACACCTGCAGGTGCATCCCTGCCCCAGGGAGGGGAGAAAGGGGAATGAAACTTCATCAGTCTCTCTGGGCAACTACAGTCTAGGTCTGCATGACTTGAATTAGTACACATGGCTTTGGCTCTGTCCCTACCTTTCTCAGAGGAGAAAGTTGGGAGAAGATTCATTGGTCCCTGGGGAAATGAGGGTAGCTTGAGCTTCCACAGCTTGCAGCACCAACTACATCCTTGGCTCCTACTACACAACCAGCAAGGGAGAAAGGACAAGAAAGCCCTAAAGAGAGAAACTGCACCCAGAATAATAAATACATCTGATAAGCCAGATGCCAAGACACCAACAAAAAAATTACAATCCACACCAAGAAACAGGAAGATATGGCCCAGTTAAAGGAACAAGATACACCTCCAGATGACAGAAAGGAGTTGAGACAACTAATCATAGATGTTCAAACAAACCTCCTTAAAAAATTCAATGAGATGGCTAAAGAAATTAAGGATATTAAGATGACATTGGATAAGCACAAAGAAGAATTTGAAAGCATACATAGAAAAATAGCAGATCTTATGGGAATGAAAGGTGCAATAAATGAAATTAAAAATACAGTGGAATCATATAATAGCAGATTTGAGGAGGCAGAAGAAAGGACTGGTGAGCTTGAAGAAATGGCCTCTGACAGGGAACTTACAAAAAAACAGATGAAGAAAAGAATGGAAAAAATTGAACAAGTTTTCAATGAACTAAATGACAGCAAGAGATGTGCAACCACATGTGTCATGGGTGTCCCAGAAGGAGAAGAGAAGGGAAAAGGCGCAGAAGGAATATTTGAAGAAATAATGGTAGAAAATTTCCAAACCCAATTAAGGACATAGATATCCATATCCAAGTAGCACAATGTACTCCTATTGGAATCAATCCAAATAGACTAACTCTGAGACACATACTAATTAGAATGTCAGATGCCAAAGACCAAGAGAGACTTCTGAGAGCAGCAAGAGAAAAGCAATGCATAACATATAAGTGATACCCAACAAGATTAAGTGCCCATTTCTCATCAGAAACCACTGAGTCAAGAAGACAGTGGTATGATATATTTAAGATACTGCAAGAGAAAACCTTCCAGTCAAGAATATTATATCTGGTAAGATTGCCTTTCAAAAATGAGGACGAGTTTAGCGTATTCACAGATAAACAGAAACTGAGAGAGTTTGTAACCAAGGGACCAGCTTTGCAGTAAATACTAAAAGGGTTGCTACAGTCTGAAAAGACAGAAGAGAGAGGCTTGGAAGAATATCTATAAATGAAGATTATATCAGTAAAAGTAACTAAAAATGTCAAAAGAGTGGAGAAAATAAAATATGACAGATAAAGCCCAAATATTCAGGAATAAACTTAACCAACGATGTAAAGCATTTGTATTTAGAAAACTGCAGCAAATTGTTAAAAGAAATAAAAAAGATCTAGATAATTGGAAGAACACTCCATGCTCACGGATTGGAAGACTAAATGTCATTAAGATGTCAGTTCTACTCATATTGATATACAGATTCTATGCAACCCTGATAAAAATTCCAACAGCATTACTTAAATAAATGGAAAACACAATTATCAAATTTTATTTGGAAAGATAAGGACTCTTGAATAGCCAGAAACATCTTAAAAAGGAAAAGCAAAGTTGAAGGACTCTCACTTCCGGGCTTTATATCATATTACCTAGCTACAGTGGTAAAAACAGCATGGTACTGGCATAAAGACAGACACATAGACCAAGGAACAGAATTGATGGTTCAGAAACAGACCCTCACATCTATGGTCAAGTGCTTTTTGACAAGCCTGTCAAACTCACCTAGCTTGGGAAGAACAGTCCAGTCAACAAATGGGGCTGAGAGAATTGGATATCCATAGCCAAAAGAAGGAAAAAGGACCCCTATCTCACACCTTATACAAAAATTAACTCAAAATGAATTAAAAACCTAAATATAAAAGCAAGAACCATAAAACTTCTAGAAGAAAATGTAGGAAAATATCTTCAAGACCTGGT
>JAQZBX010018358.1:0-34713 GCA_029593785.1 Cabassous unicinctus | reverse complement strand
ATAATCACAGAGCCATTTCACTTATGACCATGGATATTATCTTAGTTTCTTGCCTACTGAAACAAAACCCACACAAGGGGTCAGCATAAACAATGGTCAGTTTAAACAATAGGAATTTGCTGGCTCGTGGTTTTGAGGTGAGGAGAAGGTCCAATATCGAGGCATCAGCAAGGAGATGCTTTCTCCCCAAAGTCCTAACGTTCTGGTGCTGGCTGCCACAGGACCTTGGGTTCCTCTTCTTGCATCCCTGCCTCGAGTCTCCTGGCAGTATACTCTCCTTTCTCTTCCGGGTTCCATTGACTTCTGGCTTCTGGCTCCTCCCCGTGGCTTTCTCTTTCCATGTCTGAATTTTTTTCCGCTTATAAAGGGCATCGGTTATATGGATTAAGACACCCTCATTCAGTTGGGCCGTACCTTAACTAAAACTAACATCTTCAAAAAGTCCTGTTTACAACAAGTTCACACCCACAGGAATGCGGGTTAAGGTTAAGAACATATCTAAATTGGTGTGGATAATTCAATCTACCACAGATATGAAATTTCTAAATAAAATTTCAACTAAATGATTTCAACAATGTATTTTAAATTATGTATCAGGATCAGGCAAGTTCTACCTCAGGAAGAAGAAGATAAATTAACATCAGAAATTGTTTCATACAATTCACAACATGAATGGAATAAAGAGGAAAACTCATATTATTGTCATAAAAATGGAAGAAAAATATTTGCTAAATTACATTTCTTTATGATAAAAAATGCCTTAAAGAGAGTTATAAGTGATATTTTTTAACAAAATTAACTGACAATGAAAGATTGGGAGAAGATATTTACAGTATCTAAAACTGGCAAGGGATTACATTCTAAAATATGCAAGGAACTCTCACAAATTGATAGTAAAAAGACAGGAAATAAGGTAGAAAGATGGGCCAAGGATATGACTAGAGGAAACTTGAATATCTAATAAATATATGAAGAAATGCTCAACCCCTCTACCATCAGAGAAATGAAACAACAATAAAACACTTCTTTTCTTTCAACAAATTGGGAAAAATCAGAAAGTCCAGTCATGACATGTGTTGGTAAAGATGAAAGGAAAGGAATATTAAAACAAACCCAAGCATCATTGATAGAGTCGCATAGAGAACATATGGCAGTTCTTTAAAAATAAAATATTAATACACCCAGTGGTCCAGTAAGCACATTTCTGAGTATATAACTCATAGAAACTGCTCCATAGTCTTAAGGGGACAATCACTGTAGCTTTGTCTACAATAGATGAGGATTGAAGCCATATTTAAGTCTGTATAAGTGAGTCTTGTGTAAGAAAAAAAATATAGAAAGGATGCCATGGGATACTACTGAACATTCAGCAGCAATGTCCAAAAACAAAACGAATGTATCATATGTTTTAAGAAAAACATACGCACGCTATAGCTCAATACCATTTGTGCAAATTAAAATTTCCTAGCAATAGCTGGTATTTATGTAGTGCTTGCTGTGTGCTATGCACTATTCTAAGCACTTCATATACATTAGCTATTTTAATCCACACAAACACCCATTGAGATGAGTACAGATGGGGATTTTATACATCTTCATCTGTACCAATGGTACAGTTTTACATTGTACAGATGAAGATTCTGAGGCGCAGACACATAAAATGACAAACTCAGAGAACACACACCTCGTCGTAAGTGGTGAAGCCTGCGTATAAACCCGACTGGGCGGCTCCAGGGACCACATTCAACCACTGCACTCACCACCATGCAGAATGATGTTATATATTCTTCATGGATATGCTTGTCCAAGAATGCTTATTAAATGCATGGACAAGGGTAATTGCAGTCCAGCTCAGCGATTAAAAAGAAAAGGAAAAACAATAGAATAAAATTAGAAAGGACCAGTGATGACAAGAGTCCCATAGACTGATGAACTCAACTCTCTACCACTACATTGAAAACAAACAGACAAATGTAAAGATGCTTGAAAAAGAATGAAAATGAAAAATAAAAGAGTAGAAAAAGCTGCAATACTCTTTAAGAACACAACACATTGGAGACAGATACAGTCTCCCAGTGGGTTCGAAACACCTAGTTTGTTTTTTCGCCCATCTTTGGAGCAAATTGCCATTTCTTTGCTTGAGCTCCAGAGGGAATATTTGCCTTTCTCTATGGAAGAAAGATAGATATGTACAAACCAGTGATTGACCCAGCCCATCAAAAGATGAAACACGGGCATCTGGGAGTCCTTCTTGTTGGCCAGGAGGTTTTTACACAGGGGATATTCTGAGGCATGCATTGTGTTTCATCATTTCAGAGGCACCGGGCTTAAACGGAATCATTCCCACACGAGCAGCTTCCCTATAAAAAGCAATGAAACACTTAACTTTAGTCTTCATGGCCCACATGATTTCATATTTTAATTTCTTCTGAGTCTCACTTTAAGCGCCTTTTGGACAAAGACCATGGCGTATGTTATTTTGAATGCTCCACATTCCATCACTTAGGAATCACCACAAAATAGGCTGCTATTAAGGATTTGTTAAAGAGAAAAATTAAATAGTAATGTCTAAAATACATTCCAAAAACCTCCTTCATCCTGCCAAATCCTAGCCAAAAAAAAAAAAAGTTTTAACTGTCAATGCTATTGTATGGATCAAAGATTAAGATCAAGGTAGAAGACAAAGTGAAGATAAAAAATCAGGAGTAAGATTACAGAGACTCAATTTAAGAAACAAAGAAAGCAGAGTGGTAGGCGCTTATGCTGGAAAATGGAGAGGACATGAAAAGACGACCTCAAGCCAGCAGGATGGATAGTCCTCATTCCAGAACACTGCCTTCCAGAAAAAGGGAGAGGGGAGATCAGGGAGTTAGCCCATCATTAGCTAAACTTATTCCATATAAATTTATATATACAAATATGCTGTTTTTAAGTATATGCATATATATACTATTGTTTTACGTGAAGTGCATACACACACACACACACACACATATACATGCATACACGCATATATTCACATGATGTCTGCCTGGTGAGCAGTAATTAAGTTGTATCTTTTAGAAATAGAGATAAACTTTGAGCAGCAAGTTAGATTAAACTCCAGGTTTCTTTTCAATCTATAATCCTATGTTGGATCATAAAGCATTAAATTTGAGAACCATGCTGTAGTTCTGAATTTTAACTTTTTTTTTTCCTTTTTTAAAAAAAATATATATTTTTAAAGATATTTAGATTACATAAATGTTACATAAAAATATAGGGGGTTCCCATATGTCCCGTTCCCTACACCTCCCACATTTTCCCACATTAACAACATCCTTCATTAGTGTGGTACATTTGTTACAAATGATGAAATCATTTTGGAGCATGGATTATTGTTTACATTGCAGTTTACACTCTCTCCCACACAATTTTGTAGGTTATAGCAAGATATGTAATGGCCTGTAACTGTCGTTATAATGTCATTCAGGACAAGAATTTTGACTTTTGAGTCACTGTGTTAAAAATAGCATTTTTGTCTATTGTCTACCCCTTCTACTACCTGGAATTCCTGGTACAGCAGCTTGAAAGCCCTGGGCCAAAGACTCCAGGGCAGTTGGAGAGACATAAGTAAGAGTGTAACACTTGGCTTGATTTCACCATTCTTCCACTTATCTTAAAATGGCAACTGCAAAGTCCTGATTGAATGGTTTGAGCAGCTGTCTGGTTTGATTGTACCTTCAGTGAGTCTGTGCCTCTGACCTCTGCTGAATTGCTTTTTATTTCTATTTGCAGCAATGTTCCCTGGTAAATCACAACTTCTGTCCCTATGGTAACCACAGATACCTGAGATATTACTGCCTTCTTTCTGCCCGTAAAATACATAACTAGAAGAGAAAATAATAAATCTGGTTAGTGACCCTTTCTATATTAGTATGCCTGCATCTTGCTCTGAGTCATGCGTTTTCAATTAGGAATCCCCAAGTGAAGCTCAAATGTTGCATGCACAAGCACGCCATTCCTTCGACAGGTGCAAATGAAAGACAAATGTGCAAACTGTATTGTGATTACTCCCTTCTGGATATGAGCTGAAGAATGTATGTCATATATGCCTGGGACAGGTGTAATCGTGTAATGGCTGGCAATTTTAGGATAAAAATCTTTATCTTAAGATTTTAGGATAAAATGGTTGTCATCATTTCTCCTTCATTTTTTTTCAGGTCCATCCCATTAGATGAGCACTTCTCAGCATGTGATCCTTGAACAGATTTACCTATGGACATTTATTTTTAAAATATGGGGTCCTAAATTCCACCAGTACCTGCTGAATTAGAATCTTGGGTGAAGGACAAAAATCCACATTTCTAAACAACTTTCCAAGTGATTTTTATGAATCCTTAAATTTGAGAACCACTGCAGTAGGCAACCTTTGGGGGAAAGAACTCTGTGTTGATCTTCTTTGTATTCTCAGATCTTGCACAATGGCTGTCAGGTTTAAAATGGAGTATGACTTGCTCTCATGACACTAGCCATCATCATATAATCAATAAAATCTCCAAAGAGTCTGTGAGCAAGCTGGTCTCTGTCCTTTCCAAAAGTCTACATACAGACTATACTCAAGGGGATCCAGGCACCAGTAAAATTAGATGAGATGCCATTTCTGGATATAACTATAGATTCAGAAGTAACTGGTCTTTGATGCAGGATCATGTATTTGAGGGCTTATAGTCCATATCCTAAAGTCTTAATGCTGAACCTCAAGGGGTGATTTCAGATGGGCAACTCTAAAGATCATTGGTGGGTGCCAGTGAGAGGAGCTTCTGGGCTGTGCAAGCAGAGATAAAGCTACTTGTGAAGAGTACTGGATATCTGGTCTGTTCTTGTCTATAGCTAAATTAGACCACCTCCTCTTCACAGCTGTTGTCCTGGAACCTTGCAAAAGAAGACAAGAGTCTGACAGGTGAGAGCCTAGCCTCACAGTTAATGCAACAAGTTTATTTGCTCCAAGAAAGGAATTAACATATCCCAAATATCGGGTCAAGACATTCACTAAAAAGCTTTCCATGTGTTTACTAGTAAGGATGAGCCTTGCTTTCTCTCTCTTTTTTAAAAAAGATTTCATTTATTTATTTGTCCTCACTGTCTGCTCTCTGTGTGATCTTCTGTGTCTGCTTGTCTTCTCTTTAAGCAGCACCAGGAACCGATCCTGGGACCATCTGTAGTGGGAGAGAGGCGCTCAACCTCTTGTGCCACCTTGGCTCCTTTGTCTGCTGCATCTCTTATTGTCTCTCCTCTGTATCTCTTTTTGTTGTGTCATCTTGCTGCTCCAGATATCCGCGCGGGCCAGCACTCTGCTTCGGCCAGCTTGCCTTTCACCAGGAGGCCCCGGGAATCTAACCCTGGACCTCCCACATGGTAGACAGGAACCCAATCGCTTGAGCCACACCTGTTCCCCTGCTTTCTCTTTATATGATCTTCCAAAGGATAAGGGATCATTCTATTTGTTCTTCTATAATTTCCATATGTTTTCTGTACAGGAACACACAGTTCTTAAGGAATGGAATACAATAAAACCAAGGAGACTCATATTAGTGGATAATTTTTGGAGTATCCATTGATTAAAAATGGAAGACAATTTGCTCTAAGTGTGTTAATATATGCCAGGGGAGGGGAAGGAGAGAGAGAGAGAATGAGACAGAGACAGAGAGAGAGAAAGAGAAAGAGAGAGAGGAGAGGGGGTTGGGTGGGGAAGATTCTCCATAACCATCTCAGGAATTCTGAGGTGTCAAGCCAGAAGGCAAACTTACCATACTCTTTTTTTTTTTAATGTGGATTTCTAGGGGGGAAAAAATGGTGAAGGAGATTTGAAGCCTAAAGGCAGATACTTTGATTCCAGGATTAAGATTGTGGGGGGAAATCAATAAATATAAGAACAAATGTCTGCCACTATCCCTGGGAGACTGAAAGGTGCATGAGAGGTGTGGAAGAAAAATGGTAGTCAACAGAGTATGTGCTGTTGGGCTTGGGACAAGGTTTCTGGAAAGAAAAAATATATAGGAAAGGAGTTGCAGTCATTTCTTGGTCTTAAACTAGCCAGAGTCATTGCAGGAGATTTCGAGATGAAAGGGAAGGGCAGGTAGGCTGAAGCCAATTGCGGCAGGGTTTGGGGAAAGCAGGCACTGGTGCAGGTATAAAGGTGAAGCAGTATTGCTGAGGTGGCCAAGAGTCAGGGCTCCAAGCACTTGGTAGAGCAGGAAAAGCAGGGAGAGCCAGGCTATTGAGGACAGTCACCAAGGAGCTGCCTTGCCATCTAGAAACAAATTGTATCATCAGCGCAAATGGAAGACTCTTTGGGCCAGGGATTTAAAGGCAGCTCTATCTACCTCTAGCATTTGGAACTTTGAGGTTTTACACCCTCTAGTTTAGCTCTCATCCCGTGCTTCCTTCCTGTCTGAACAGTCCAATCACAGAATAATCTACCATTGAAGTTGAGCTTCTGACTTATTGATATGTTCTTGCCTCCCTGGCTTCACCTCAGCAATCTTACATGCTCTAGTCCTTGCGATACAGCCCATGGCCTTTTATGACATCAGCTGGCTCAAACCCTGGGTGACTCCACTATCATGATGGCCAATGTGTACGGGTAGGAGATTTTAAAACTGTAGGCAGGTCCTGTGTGGGTAAATTGGGGCACAATTAAGATATAAGTGAGATATGTCTTCATTGTCCCTTTCCCCATTGCCATCACCCACCCCTTCAGTGTACAATTGATAAAAATAATAATGACTTGCAGTCTCGCACCTCTAAAAGCAGAAATAGACCCTTCCAGAATAATAGGCCAGGTTACTGTCTCCTTATTTCCCCTTATATGCCAGTGCATTTGAAATAGAATGGATGATGTATATTTGCACATTTGTTGGATTTACTTTGTCATGCAAAATTACTCTGCTTTTCTTTCATTGTTGTCTCCCATGGCCTTCAGGAACAGATGTTTCTTTTGAGCATCTGGCAGTGCTCATCCTGAAGTGTCAACTCAGAAGGACAAGGTTTTGTCTCGCAGCTTAGATAGCTGCACAGATACCGCCTGGGAGGAGGATACGTACATGGGACAGACACACATTTATAAATCACAAGTATGGATCTATAAATATGTATGAGTCACGAACATTCAGTAGAATAACAGGAACAATAAGGAAATGTAGTTGCATTTCTCTAGACATTTCTATTTTCAAAACTACTGGCTCAAATAATGGTTTTTGCTTTGGGTATTGTCTCCCACGAGTGCAGCAGAATGAGGCAACCCAAGGCCAGTAGGGCCATGTCTGTCTAAGACTAGACTAACACTTTCTGCTTTATGGTCCTACCTATTCAGCTGATGACATTGGAAAAGTGTACAGTGACTCCTCAGACCTTTCTTGAGCCATTGACTTCAAAACCCATTATCCTTTGAGTAGATGTCATAATATTTTCCCATAATACACCATTTTATGCATTCCTTTACTGAAGCATGAGCTCCTATGGTCTGGCTGACTCCAGGGCTCATGTTCTGAATTCATACACAATACTGCTTTTAATGGAACTATTTTAAAGCATGATAATAATCAAATATAATAGATATTTTTTTCTGTAATACATTTACATTTTAGCAAGTTTTTAGGTGCAACTATAAGCAAAGGGGTCTTTCTGAATTTTAATTCCAGGAAAGATCTTCCTGTATGTTCATTCATAAAACTGGAATTAAAGTACCCAGAAGGATGCTACCACATGCAGACTTGAAGATTTTCGTGCACATTCTTTCCCTACACTCTCAGTTTATTTATTGAAGTATGTAAAAACACTAGGGTCAATGTTTTTTAATGGGAATGCTTCTATTTACACTTAATTTAGAAATTCACTTCAAAGCTTCTAAGCTTCTGCCCAGAAATAGGCTACATTTCCTCACCTCCCTTGTATCAAAGTAAGGCCAAGTTGCTGAGTTGTGACCAATGGAATGTGGGTAAAAATGATATATCCCACTTTCCAACTTGACCAAGATAAACCTCCTATGCAATCTTCAACTTTATGTCTTATCGCAATTTTCAGCTGTATTTCAATGCCCAGCATGACTCCGAAAGTCCCATGTTGAAGATGCAAATCTCCATCAGCTTCCATCCCTGAATGACTTCGTGGAGAATGACCTCTCCCCAACCACTGATTGGACTTCATGTGATCAAGAAATAAACATCTAGTTGGGTTTTTTCTTCATCTACAAACTTTTAAGCCTAGAGATCTGGAAATATTTTGCATTTTTACATGCATTTTAATTTCACAAGGATACAATGTGATTTGAATCATTTTTCATAAAAGGATTTTCATGCATTGTTGCAAAGATGTGCTCGTTACATGAAAGTCATCTTCAAGCTACTTAGCGAATCCCTAGGATACTTATTCCCTGTGTTTTAAGCAAAAGATTGTAGGTCTCTACATCTTTGGGGCCTGAAGAACCTTTAACCAAAGGGAAAACAGTTCTTCAGTCATTTGTAAAATTTCTGGGTTGTTAGTCAAAGTTACCAAAAGCTACCGGCTTAGACCATTTTTATTCAGCAATACAGTATGTATTCTAATATAATGCAATTGTTTTGAAAAAATATGTTCAGAACCTAAATATAAAAACTAGAACCATAAGATTCCTAGAAGAAAATGTAGGGAAACATCTTCAAGATCTTGTGGTAGGTGGTGGTTTCTTGGACCTTACACCCAAAGCATGACCAATGAAAGAAAAATAGATAAATGGGACTTCCTCAAAATTAAACATTTTTGTGTTTCAAATGACTTTGTTAAGGTGAAAAGACAGCCTACTCAATGGGAGAAAATCTCCAGAAACCACATATCCAGCAAGGGTTTGATTTCAAAGTTATATAAAGAAATCACACAACTCAACGACAAAAAGACAAGCAACCCAATTTAAAAAAAGGACAAAAAACTTGAATAGACATCCTACTGAATCCAAGCCCTAATCTTAACATAATTTAATCAAAGGCTTATCAGCTGAATCTAATGCAATCAAAGGGTATCACGCCCAGAGGAATAGACCAGTTTACAAACATAATCCCTATCTCTTTTTGGAATTCATAAGTAATCTCAATCTGCTACAACAACTAATGCAATTTATAGACTATAGTTAAGAGTAATATTGTAATATTTTTGTAGCAAAGGCAAAGAAGCTACTACATCAATGCTAAAGGTCCAAAAAAGAGTATGAGGTTTTGTTTTATGAGATAGGAATATGATTAACCATTTCTTTTTTATTTTCTTCACTAACAAGGAGACCTTGGCCATGTCATTTAACCAATCTGTGTTCATTTATGTATCTTTCTGAACACTGGAAAAACAACTGAGTTTGTTTTTTCAGGTTAAATGACATAAATGTGCCTGGACAGAATTTTTTAAAATAATGCTTCCATAATTTGTTAAACTGCCTTTTGTTTGTTACTTTATTATTTGAAGTTGAAATAAAGTTTTCTGTATTAAAAAAGAAAAAAAGATTTTCAGAAGTGGAAACAAACACACACTCACAGCCCCTGTATGGCTGCCTCCATGCATTTTTATCTACAAAAGGCCCCATTCTTTTATAGTTGTTACTGAACATTTGTTAAAATGTTAACTTTTAGGGGGAAATGACCTGCTACGTTCAAGTAACAGCATGTGTTTCAAAATAACTGCATTAGAGCAGTACAGTGAATTGATTAAGAGCATAGGCTTAGGAGATTCAGACCAGGGTTTGTAAAATGCTTCTGCTGCTTCATGTGACCTTGGCCAAATTATTTAATCTCTTGGAGCCTTGGATTTATTTTGCTGTCACCTAGAATAACTTAATCATTTAGTTGCTGTGAAACTAAATTAAACAATACCTTTCAATCACCCAAAGAAATACCTTGTAATATAGCAGGTCCTTAATAAATGTGATTATTAGTACCCAAATCATTTGAATTTTATAACTATAAATGCAATATCACACACATCACAAAAGAGTGAGTCAATATTTCTTCTTTATGGGCAAAACCATAAAATCTACCAAGGAAAGAAAATTGCTTTTCTGAAAATAAAGGAAGCAGAATCCAAAGGATGAAACAGGGATATCCTAAAGAAATGGCCAAACTGGAAATATGCAATCCTGTTTAAAGGATCTATGATTTACTTTGAAATACTTCAGCACAGTCAATGTAACATTACATTTGCACCAGTTAAAGTTTAATCTTGGAGGTGGTCAACTAGCTTTACACCTGAAAGGACCACGTGCCAGCTCCTACATTTTATTGTGCTATTAATGTATCCAGGATCAGCTGACATTCTACTGACTATAATATATGGTAGATTGACTCCTGTTCCCCACAGAGACGTGTACAAGTGCTAATGTCTGATCCTTTGTATGTGAATTCATCTGTAATGGGATCTTTGAAGATCTTGTTAAGCTAAGGCCAAACTGAAGCAGGGTGGGCTTTAATCTAACATGACCAGAGTCTTTAGAAACAAAGGAAATTTGGACATGGTGGTACAAGCCAAAGGAGAAGATGAAGGAGACATCTCAGAGGTAGAGATGGAGCCATTGCTAGAATGCTGAAGACTTGGGGAAAACCGTGGTCTGCCAACACCTTGATTTTGACCCTCTAGACTCCAAAACTGTGAGACAATAAATTCCTGTTGTTTAAGCCAACTAGACTGTGATATTTGTTATAGCAGCCCAGGCAAACTAAGACAGCATACTAGATGATAAGAAGCATTTTCATTGGTAGAACTAGGGCTTTGTTATTTAGTGTGGTGAATGTTAGAAATAGTTTCTCATTAGAAAAAATGAAGGTAGTTTATTTGGCTAAAATTGTTTGGAGATATTCTCTATCTTGCAAGAAAAGGGGATAAGAATCCACCAAGGCCTGTCACCTTGGTCCAGAGTCCATGGCTTGATCCCTAATCGGTTCTGTGCCTAGACATTGCATTAGGATAATTTTAACTACAGGATGTGTACTACATTGGGACACAGAATTCTGCCTCAAAAATGTTGTTGCATCTATCTTGAATGAAATTTTAATAAAAGAGTAGAAAGCTGGAATTTCATTAAGGTTAGAGAATATGTTGTAGGAAATGTTTGTGCCTTTTTTGCTAAGTGAATATTTATCTAATAAATGTCTCTGTGTGTAGAAAAATTTGATTAGAGAATTGCTTTCATTATAACCTGATAGCAAGATTATGGGCACTAGCTAGATAGGAAAAACAAATCTCATAGCTATACATGACCAAACTGATTAAAATCAGTTCACATCAACACATCCCATCTTCTCTTAAGTCTTCTATTCAATAGCCAAGGGCTGCCCTAATTGGCCAATCTCATATGTGGTTGCCTATTTATCAGATTTAAACACATTAAGCAATATAACACAGTGGTTCAGATTTCAAGTCTTGTCACTTACTAGTCATATGATAATTAGAAAATTGTTTAACATTTCTGTTCTGAGTTCCTACTTCTGAGAAATAGTCTAATAAAAGTACCTACTTCATAGATTGTAATGATGATTAAATAAGGCAATACAGATAAAGCACGTGCAACAGTTTCCTCCATAAGGATCAACTATTATCATTTCCCCAATCTTCCCCCACCCCCACCAGATGACCTCTGGTTGTTTCCCAATAAGGGCCACTTTTAATTGCAGTCATGTCACAATTTTACTTGTATCCTGAAAACCCTTGAGGGATCTTATTTGAGCTCAGCCATTTGCCTTCATTGAGTTTGTCATTTAGATGCACTTGCCACTGTATATGAAATCTTCGACCTGTAAGTTGGAGAAGTTGGAGATTTCCTAGTTTCCTCCTTGATACAGAGTTAATTCACTCATTTGTTCTAAAATCCACTTCACATTTTGAAGTGCCCATTTTGCATCATAATCAGGCATATGTACATCATGCCTCTGACAAAAGGAAAAAATTCTCCCTGGAGCACCTTCTTTTTCTCCCCCCACCCACATTGGACTTGAGGTGTGGTGTGGAAGGGGGTGTGGGGGAAAAGAGAGAGAGAATGGGAGGGACATTTAAGGGGGCTACCTATTCTCCCTTCCACTGTATTTCCACTAACCAGTAAGTTGCTGTCCTTTCTCTCTTTCCTTTGATGTAGTCTCTTTGAACTTGTTTAACTTCAAATTTGGGGATTTCTGGTTTGTGATGTGTGTAAATGTATGTCACTTATTTTTCTTGAATAAAACCCTACCTGTCATCACAATCCCAGAATCCTCAGGATTGGAGAATGAACTATGGTCTAAAGTAGACTTACTGGTATTCTACTATAGACTTATTGTGATTCTACCAATGGAAGAAATAAGATCATTGATGTGGAGGCAGTGGCCACTGGAGGTTCTGAGGGCAGGGAGAGGGAAAAACAGGTGAAGTATGGGGGCATTTTGGGGACTTGGAAATTTTCCTGAATGGCATTATGACGACAGATAAAGGCATTATATACCTTGCCATAACCTACAAAATTGTGTGGGAGAGAGCGTAAACTACAATGTAAATTATAATCCATGCTTAGTGGCAATGCTCTAAATGTTTTCATCAATTGTAACGAATGTACCACACTAATGAAAAATGTTGTTAATGTGGGAAAATGTGGGAGGTGTAGGAAGCAGGGCATATGGGAATCCCCTATATTTTTATGTAACATTTATGTAATCTAAATATCTTTAAAAATATATATATTTTAAAACAAAACAACAACAACAACAACCAAAACTCTACCTGGCGCCAGCCTGGGTCTTCTGCAGGGAGACTCTGGTGTGGGTGAATTCCTAATAGGGGAACTAATGAGCATGGTCTCTTTTCAGAGGCGGAGTGAGACAACTGTAACCCCACTGGAGGTGGCACAGAAGGTGGTCTTGGTGAGGTTGCCCAGGATGGCCATGCAGGCCCTGGAGGTGTAGCACTCGTCAGTTGCAGCCGTCAGCAGCAGCCTCTTGGGCACAGGAGCCAAGATGTGCCAATGCCCCTGGAGTGGGGACAGGGCACCCACCACCTTGCCAGGGCCAGTGTGGCATGCAGGAACCATGGAGAGGTCGACCAAGATGGCGGCCCAGCCGAGGGCAATGACTTTGCCTCCTTGAAGCTGCCCGGCATGGCCATCGTGATTCCCAATGGTGAGAGAGGCCTTAAGCCTGGTCCGCGGGCCATCCGTGGCTCTGCTTTGGCCCATGCCTCATTTTCAAAACCCTTTCCTTGAGGGACATCCCCAGGAAGAAGTCGATGATCCCAGACTCCGTGATGGGCAGAGAGAAAAGACAAACCTCTTCAAGGGACTTGGCCTTCACGTCCTCACCTAGATGGCCCATTTGGTGATGGGGAGCCACTCCTTGTCCTTGGTGCAGGACCCCGCCACCTGCCATCCCAGAGCCCCAGGGCCCCGGGGCCTCCACAGCACCCCGGAAAGCACAGTTTGGTGTTTTCCAGAAGAAGCGGCCTGTGTCTTGTTTTAATAGGTGATTTTTTTTAAAAGCTAATATTTATTCCAGACTTCTCATACAGTATTTCTGTTTTTACTGAAACTTAAACATTTTGTAAAAGTAATCCATACTCATAGAAAAAAAAAATCCTAACAATGCAGAGTCAATAGAGAGAATTTAAGCAATCACCCAGCTACTCGCTTATCCCTTGAGGGCTATTTCTTCATTTATTTGACTGGGAGAGGACAAAGTAACTTTTACTGTATGTAGTTCGTGTATATTTGGACATAGAAAAGCCTCCTGACATTCTTTTGAGATGGGTTTGAATATTATTACCCTTTTAGAGATGTGAATGTTGATCTATGAGCAGTTCATCTGAACAAAGACACAAGCCACGAGTGAGAGGTTTCATTTGGACTTGGAGCCCATTGTCCCAGCAGGGCACCATGCTGTTTGTAAGATGGGGTTCACTGTGGCCTGCTTTCTGGAACGTGCCATGTCCAATGTTGAACAACCTTCCTGTCCCACCAGAACTGATGGAGAATCTGTGCATAAACCACTCACCCTGGGGTCTGGTGCAGGTGCCCTTCACCTCTGAGCAACAGTCCAAGGTACTTTCTAAAACTGACAGCTCAAGGCAGCAGACGTGTCCTAACCACAAGCTGATATGGCACATCCCCTCCCTGTAGGAACAAAAACACAGCCTAGAAACCCATGGGAAAAGACAGGTACTCTAAAAATATATCCTCAGCTGAAAGAGTGTGAGCTGTTTTTCAGGTGCTGCTGAAATGGGCTATTGAAAGTATTTGTTAGGAACGTCAGACTTTGAAAGTACAGTGATAAGAATGCAGATTTAAAATTTGCCAGAGAGAATTGGATTTGGAAGGTTAAGGGAATTAATAAGGAGAAAGAGATGTTTTAAGTGACCAGCTTTTTGTATGTCCTTCCTGACAGTGATTACTGCGTAAGCTTCTGAAGTAGTTAACCAAAAGGGCTCATGGTTATTTTTAATACAAATGAACCCTCTGAGCTCTGATTTGTCAGAACTGAAGGAAACAGCAGGGTGTGTTGATTTGAGGCAGCTCTGGAATAATACAAAACTGTCTGGGCTTGCAGTGAATAGCTGCAGAGCTACCTTAGGTCTTTTGAAAACTTTTAATTTTTTTTCATTCTTTGGTATATAAATAATATATGTTCATCACAGAAAAATCAAATAACACAGAGAAATATAAAGAAGAAACTAAAATTCACCTGGAAACTCAGCACACAGAGATAGCTAAGCAACTGTTTACATTTTGACATATCTCAATGAAAGTTTTATCTTTTAGAACGTCTCAATTCCTTCTTTTTCTGCTATATTACTCACTAATTAATTCATTCATCCAAGAAACTTTTTATTGCTAGTACTGTACCAGGTCTTGAAAACATAACAACTTTACAATAAACTAAGGAAGACAGACCATTTAATAGACAAGTACAAATCAGAAAAAAGGTCTGCAGTCATACTGGTCTTCATCATCTTTGTATCTTCATTGTCTTGGGGAAAAAGATGCTAAATAGAATGAAGGAATGCATGTCTGAATGAATGGATGAATATAATCTGTTTTGTACTCATAGAAGCACCAAAGATAGGCATATAAATGTACAATAGAAGTTTTCAAAGGTTCTGTCCCAGCTACTTCCTGAGGCATGAGTCAGAATTAACCTGGCAGCTAGAGTAGCATTAAAGGCCAGGTGGAAAGAGAGTATGGTGCATCAAGGGAAATGCAAGTAATTCAGAGTGGCCGGAGCTTTAGAGTCAGTGCAGAAGTGTGACAAGATATGAGCCTAGAATGATAATTGCAGCAAAGTCATGCTGAACCATCTATGTCAGGCAGCTAATGAGGCTTAATTTTATCTCAAGGCACCTAGGAAGCCAAAAAGGCACTAATTAGTAAAATAATGACATGATTTCCCTCTTAGGAGTCTAAATTATGTCCTATTCTCTTTCTCTTGTTCTCTCAAAGTTCAGTTAGTTGCCTTAGTGAAAAAATAAAGTATTTTAAATCTCTAGTAAGTACAGTCTGTTATTTGAATCAATGCCTCTGCTGAAAACACTTATTCTTTAATACAACCAGGGTTAGATAAGATAGTTGCCTGACAGGGTGTTGGAGGAAGCCATCCATGGTGAAGGGCCACAGCTCTCACTGGGAGAGTTGCCCAAGAGTTGGTGTCACCTTGCAAAGCTGCCCAAGGAGATGTCAGACAAAGCCACCATGGGACTCTGTGAAAAGCTCCCTGAATGGGTCCTGAGGGAAACTGACCATGGGAAATTCAGTGTGCTGCTGGCCACAGGGAACCATTAAAGCTGGGTGCTGAAGAAGCCAAATATACTTCAGAAGGCCAGGAGAAACCTCCCCAGAGGAACACACTGTAATCAAAAAGAGAAATTTTCTCCTCCAGAACCCTCTACTGACAAAGTTTAACATCATGCCTCTTGGCAAAGGAGAAATATTTATAGGCTCCAGTTCCATTATTGCAGAGCAGGCAATGAAGGATGTTTGGGACCTTAGAGATGATTACAAAACATGCCTGAGTAAAATTAAAGACCAAAATATGTGGGACAGACATACCATGTTCATGGATCAGAAGACTCAGTATTGTTAAGCTATCAATTCTCCCTAAATTGATCTACAGATTCAACACAATTCCATCAAAATCTCTGGATATTTTTAATTGAATAACTGATTCTAAAATTTGTATGGAAATGCAAATCTTCTATAATAACCAAAAGAATTTTGAAAAAGTAGTTTAAAGTTAGAGGGTTTAAATTTCCTGATTTCATGACTTACTAGAAAGTTAGCAGAAGGGTATCATATTGCCATAAAATAGATGTATATGGAACAGAGCAGAAAAATACAGAATAGACACATATATGGTAAATTAGCTTTCAACCAATGAATCAAGGTAGTCCAATGGAGAAAGAGCAATCTTTCCAACACATGGGTATATAAAAAACTGCTTAGCCACAAATTGAAAAATATGAACCTTGACTCTTACACAAAATTTAACTTTAAATGGACTACAGATCTAAATGTAAGAGTGAAAACTATGAAACATAGTAGTACATTTTAGTTTGGGGGAAAGATTTCTTCAATGCAACACAAAAAGCAAGAACTAGTCAAGAAAAATAAAGAAATTAGGCTTCATCAAAAATTTAAATGTTTCCTCTTCAAACAGCATGATTACAAAAATGAAGAGGAAAGCCACAGACTTGGAGAAAGCATTTGCAAAACATGTATCTGAACAAGCCTTGCATCTAGGCTATATATTGAACGCTTACAACTCAGTAAGAAGCCAATAAAATATATGTAAGAGATTTCAGTAGACACTTCACCAGATATCTAAAGATGGAAAATAAGCACATGAAGATATTCACAACACCAGTAATCATATTGTGATATGTGATATGATTGCACACCTGCTAGCATTGCTAAAATTAAAAAGATGACTCATACTAAGCACTGGTGAGGATATGGAGCAAATAGGACTCCCAGACTGCTGCTGAAAAAAACAGTTATCCAGTTTCTCCAGGAGTTAAGCATATCCCTACCATATGACCCAACCCTTCCACACTAAGTACTGATACACCAGAAAAGAAAATATATGTTCATACAAAGACTTGTGCACAAATGTTCATAGCAGCCTTATTTGTAATAGTCCCAAACTGGAAACAAGCCAGTTGAAATGTCCATCAACAGGTGGAGAGATAAACAAACTTGGAACTAACCAAACCGTGGAGTAGTACTCAGCAACAAAAAGGAATGAACTATTGATGCACCAAAACACATGAAAGAATTCCAAAACACTATGCTAAACGAAAGATGCCAGACAAAAAAAGAGTACATTTTGAATGATTGCATTTATATAAAATTCTAGATGCTATCTAATTGATATTGACACAAAACAAATCAATGGTTGCTTGGAGAAGATGGGGATAGGTGGGTAAGTAGGAGAAGGAGGGACCTGAGAGAAGAAATACAAAGAGGCATAAGGAATCTTTGGAGTGATTGATATGCTAGTGACTTTGACTGTGATGATGGTTTCACAGATGTATAGATAGGTCAAAATTTATCAAATTGTGCATTTTAAATATGTGCAGTTTGTTGTATGTCAATTAAACCTCAACATAGCTGTAAAGGAATAGGTAAAATAAACTATACTATATGGGATGTATATATAAATGGAAAATTACAAAGAAGAGCAAATAAATGATTACACTGAAGACAGGATAGTGGTTACTTAAAGGAAGGGCTTGTGATCAGGGAGGTGGTCATGGAGGCTTCTGAGGGGCCAGTCAGGTGAGAAAGAAAAATGAGAAGAGGAGAGACAGAGTGAGAGAGAGAGAGAGAGAGAGAGAGAGAGAGGAAGGGACCCATAGAAGATAAGAGGGAGGGAGGGAGGGAGAAGCAAAAAGCGAGAAGCAGGATGGTGAAATGGATTGCATACCCAACTAAGAATGTGGAGACCCGAGTTGCAGTCCTGTTACATGGACTCAGTAGGTTATCAAAAGTCAATCAATCTCTTGGGTCTCATCGGTTTCCGATCTGAACTTCATTAAGTGCTAAATGGAGAGCCTGAAATAGGCAATTTCTAACAGTTCTTCCACCGCTTTGAATCTTTAAGATAAATCCTTCAGCATATAACTGAAACTGGGTTAATACTGCTACTCAGATCAGAGGCAAATAATTAATAATCATGATAAATCCAAATTTCTTTATAAATTCCAAAGGAATAAATTCCTGGTATCCAGGCTTGCCACATATGAAAAGCAACATGCTGCAATAAGAGTTTGAGGCTTTGGGATCAAGGCATGGCTTCCCTTTTCGCAGGTTGCATGATCTCTGTGAGTCTGAAGTTTCTTCATTTTTAAAGCAAGAATATTAACAGCTAATACTTGTATAATGTTGGCTCGATATCAGGCACTGTTCTAATCTCTTTACATATGCATGTACTCATTTAATCCTCACAACTCTGGAATAGATGCTAGTATTATCCCCACTTTATAGGGAAGGAAACTGAATCTAAAATCTATAGTATAAGACTATTGTAAGCATGACATTCAATAATGAATGCAAAATTCCTTTCTGTATTTAAAACTACAGTATGTGTGTTTATCAGTATTGTAAAAAATATAAACACATACACACACATACACATATACACATACATACAAACATACATATACACATACATACATATACACACATATGCACAAACATCCCAGTTTGAAAATATCTGATGTCAATTTAACTGAGAGATTTCCCAAAGAGTTCTAACTTGTTTGTCACTCTAAAAGATTCAGTCATCTAGACTCTTCCAGAAATTACAAAATAAACTGTCTACACAAAATGTTTCTCACCCAGCATTTAGTTGAGTTGAAAAATAGAAGGAAAGAAGTGTCCATATACTGCACATTCTCAGCTGTCCTCACACAACTGCCTCTAACCCTCTCCTGTTTAGGGAGACAACGTATACAAAGGTTTTTCAGGAAGCCAGTGGGCATGTGATGAGTGATGAGAGTTTTTATCTTTCTCAATTTATCTATAAGTCTATGGTAACTAATACAAAAAAAGAAAAGAAAAGCACAGAACAAACTGTGGTTTTTATTTTGAACAACAGTAAAAGTAAACTGAGCTAAACATTGTGACCCAAGCATAGCTATTTAGAAAAATCTCTCAGTCCTATATTAGAGCAATCAAAATCCAAGTTGAAAATTTTCATGCACTTCATGAAACTCGCCAGCTCCTTGGAAAGGCCCTGAATTTCCCACGTGAACACTATATAAATCTCACAAGCATCAGCAATTCATTTGTCTTTATTTAGGCTTCAACCCACTTTACTTCAGTGCCATTGCTTGGTCATTTAAAAAGAACTTACTTCTGGGGTGGTACAGTTTCTCCGAAAAGTGTTCAGTTTCCCAGAAGCCTTAGGCTTGCCGGGAAAATGTGAACAGTACAGGGAAAGTATAGATAAATTGCAGTTAGGTGTATAAAACTTTCACAAAATGCTCTGGGGATATGCATGACCCTACCCTGATATACTGAAACCCAGGTAGAAGAAATATCATTGCAGGAAGGGACATGGACAGGTCATTAAGTCCCTTCTCCTGCCTCCAGATTGGACTGCACCATCCACTGGGCTGGGTCACATAGGAGTTGAACTTGGAGGGAGGCTTTGGATAGCAACACTAGGGGGAAAATTTTATTATTATCAGGATATTGAAATTACCTAGCTGTGTTGAGAGAGAAATTAATATAGACAATAGTTAACCAAGTTTTAGAGAATTACAAAGGCAAACAGGAGACACTGGGGTTTCACAAAGCTAGTAAAAAGGTGGGAAGCAGCTGCCACTCCTGGGGCTGGGAGAGGCTGGGGTTATTGGAACAGAAAATCATGAAGGCAGAGTCCTGCACAACTGGGACCCACACCCGCAAGGAGGGGAGGCTACCAGTTGGTATGGGTTCTCATGGGTGGGGGTGGGGGATGGATGGAACAATGAAGCTGCTTCTGAGAGTGTGCAGAAGACTGCAAACTGGGACCAGTGGCCACTTCCAGGTGAAGAACCTATTCTAGGGTGAGGCTGATGGCAACAAAAAGAGAAGCAGGAAGGAAGACATTCCTTCCCCTTCTTCCTTTCAGTCTCTGCTAGTGAAGAACCCAACAGGGAGCCATAAGCAAAACTGAAACGTGGCCCCAGCGTCACCAAGGGGAATAAGGAAGGTGGGTTTGAGCTGAGAGTCCATAGTTTAATACCCAGCATAATACCCCCATTGAAAGTTGGGAGGTCTTGCAACTAGGACATACATACAAGTAACTCTGCAAAAAGAGAGACTATGTGGGCGTAAGACAGCAGGACAGAAACCAGGAAATCCATTGAAAGCAGATGTTTAGAGCTGCATTGGGTGTTGGTGATAGCAGCACAGACAACTGAAAGTATTGTCTCACCACATAAATGTCACTGCCTGTCTCCTCTGTGAAAACTTTTAGTATTTTGAAAATGGAGATAACCATAGCCAAGTAAATGAGCTTGTCACTCTGTTCTTTCTTCAAGAGATATCGGCACATCAAGCCAAAGAAAGGAGTAGCTTTGTCTCCTTTTAACACAAAGACCCCAAGTGACACTTTGAAATTACTGCTGAAGGGTCTGCTATCGTTCTCAGACATTGGTACATCCTCTTCTCCCATCTCAGGCAGAGCAGTGTTTTCATTCCTCCAGTTACATTTAGAAGGCTACTCTGGAGACATCGTAAGAAGGAGGATTCTTCCTAAACACAGAATGCTGGACTAAGCCAGTCTGGGGAGAGGCATGTTCTGAAACAACATGTCTTCCCTTCTAGGACCAGAGTTCCTCTCATTTATACCAGAAAATGAATCTCAGATTCATATGTCATCTTGGCTCTGTTTTCCAACTAGTCATATGCCCATTACTGCTTTAATCACAGCTTTCCTCTTGAGCTGCAATGAAAGAGAAATAAGTGAAGAATTCTGCATCCTACTGTGAGTGGAGTTTTATAGCTATGTTTGACTCCAACTGTCCCTTGTGGAGAAAAGTGATATTTCGTTCCAATCAATAGCTATTCCACTTTTCCTGAACAAATACACCCACACACACACATCTTACATAAAATGCTCTTCTGAAATAAGAGCAAGAGTCCAATAAAATAAGAATATTGACAGAAAACATAAAAATGAAGATATAACAACACAACAATCAAATGTATATGTAATGAGTTCTTTATAAATGTTAGAGGCAATGTAATAAAATGGAAGTCATAGCCTGCCTCATTCATTCACGTCAGAGTAGAATGAATCATAGCAGCAAATGGGGTAGTGACTCAAATGGTAATTTGAGAAGAAATTTGGGAAGGAGAAGAACATAAAAGGAAGGAGGAAATTGCAAACCTTGAGATTATGCGTTCATGTAAAACTAAAGGACCATGGTGTGGCCAATCTACTTCTAACAATGAACCAACCACCAGATGTCTCTACAAATTGATGTGATGGAGACCTTCTTCCTTGTTCTAAAGATGGGTAAATAAGTAAATAAGATAGATTTGGGTCTCTATCACTCACCACACCTAAAGCAGATGCTGAGACTCTCTGGTTTGGGATTATAAACTCAGAAATGTAGTTAATTAAGGGGCAGAGTTATTCTAAAAGACCAGTTACCTATTAGTAATCTTAAAAGAGACAAAAACAGGAACCAAATTTAACAATAGCCGATAGTCTCTACAAATAATGTAGAAAGCCAAAAAAGAAAAATGCTTGTAAATCACTAAGTCCCCAAAACCCAGGTGTCTTTACCTAAGAAAGGATCCAAGGAGAAATGTTTCAGCCCTTCAAGATCTAGAACAACTGTGGAGCAATCCAGGACCATAAAATGGAGGTGCACAGGCATTTTTCACCTTTACAAAACCCAGAAATCTACTTCTTAGTGGGGAAGGCATGCAGAGGTCATCCTCCTAAAGAGACAATTGTCTCCAAATGAAGGTGTTTCACCTGGAAAAATCATAAAAGGAAGAGCTTGTTAACTGGTTCTACAGGAAATAAAGAAGATCCTCTCAAAAAAAGAAGAGAACAGTTTCAGAAATTGGGAAAGTAGCTGACAACTACTCAAGTTGAAGGTATTTCATTCCCATTCCCTTGGCACTGAGGTCAGAAAGAGCATACTGGGGCATTTAGTCTAATCAGCTACTCCTTTTTCCTTGCAAACGTTCTTCTCTTGGCCTCTGAGCCAACTTCCCTTCTCTCCTGGTAGCTCTTTCCCAGCCCACTGCACTTCTGCTCCTCCTACAGCCATAAAAGAGGGACTGCTCCAAAATTAGTCCTGGGTCCTCTTCTCGTTCTGTCTTCCCTTCTGCCATCATCTATGGCACTCATCCTTTCCCATGGCTTTAAACAAATCCCATAGGATAACAATTCCAAAATTTGCCTGATCTCCCTTCTGAGTTCCATCTGGATACATTCAACCCCTAATCAATGTCTCTGCTAGGATAACTACCAGATCTTCTTAAATATGTCTAAAACCAAACTCTTGGCTTATCCCACTCGCCTTCCAATCTGTTCTTAAGGTATCTGCCCAGTAATGATCTGTTCTAGTCTGCTAGGCTGACGAAATCAATTTACCAAAAATGGGTTGGCTTTTACAATGGAAATTTATTAGCTTACAAACTGACAGTTCTGAGGCTGTGAAAATGTCCAAATCAATGCATCAAAATGATAACTTTTTCCCAAAGACCAGTTGCTGGCAATCTTCATCTCCTCTGTCACATGGCAAGACACATGGTAGTGTCTGCTGGTCTCTCCCTTCTCTTCCAGGTTTCACTGCTTCCAGCATCTTGTTTCTGTGTCTTTCTCCTCCTTGTCTGAATTTCATTCTCTTATAAAGGACTCCAATAAGATTACAACTCACCCTGAATGAGGTAGGTCACATCTTAAGTTAAGATCCTGCTTGCCAAAAGATTCTACTTACAATAGGTCCACACCCACAGGAATGGATTAACTTTAAGAACACACTTTTCTGGGGTACATACAGCTTCAAACTATCACGAGCCCACCCTAGCTCTAGGCAAAAACCTTAAAGTCACCTGTTACTCAGCCCATGAGAAATCCATCGATGAGTTCTGACAATTCTAAACATATTTTGTGTTGTATATATGTTACCACAATTTTTAAAGACACTAAACTGGAAACAGATAACTCCAGGGTTAATGCATGTTTGTACAATGTGTTGACCAATTTGCAGCTTGTCAAGCTCTTTATGACAACTGCTGTATGGACATATATGCATTCTCTCTCTCCTGTCTTGATAATGCTGAAGATAAAAATTCATGAACGAAAATTTACAACACCAATAAATTCTCATCATTAATATATCTTTTGGTCTTCAGTTTGGTAGAGAAAAAAATGGATTTGGAAAATTAAAACTGTTAGTATTAATTAACTCACAACTCTTAATCATTAATTCTTCTTTATTTCAGACAATATCCTCTGAAATTTGGGGGTTAAGGTGAGGATGTGGATTGTTTTTCAACATATCACATTTCAGTTGTGATTTCCTTGATTGGAGAAAGGATTCCTTGGATTTCGAGCAAAAATTCTCCCACTTTTTAAAGGAAAGTCCTCTTTTTGTTTCAAAAGCAGCCTTTAGATGTCTCTACAGAGTTGGAGATTAGGCACTGGTAAAGAGGGAAAAAAATGAATGGCAGCATGCCAGTAGTTAGTAGTTGGATGAAACTTTTTAAGCTTTTTAATAATTTTGGCCTAAAGCCACTTCATCCCAGCTTGGTTGAACAGGTGGATGTAATAACTCTACAGTCCTTCTCTAGTAAAAGCACAGCATGAAGTAATTTTGAAAGGATTATTACATACTTTTCTTTTTAAATAAAAATAAAAGGTAGCGAAGCATATGGTACAATATCTGGTGACTCTTATTTGGTGTTTGCAATTAAAATGGGGAGAAATTTGTTAGTAAATTTGGCCTTTCATCATTTGAGGTGAAAATGTGTTTTATCTCATCCTACCATAGAAACCACCTCAAAATGCAAAGCTGTGGGTATAGACAGGATATATTGTAATTCATACCCCCCAAAATGTGGATGCCCATATTCCAGCAATGATAACCTCCCAACTTTCCACATTTCTTTTTGTGCAAAACACTCTGGGCCAGTCTGAAAATTGCATTAATATTTTGGTGTATATAAATATAAAGTGAATATGGAACTGTAGCTAAAAAGTATTGTCTGTCCTTTTCTTTTTTGATTTGATTTTTGTGAACCCAGACAAAATAGTAAAATCTCACAAGGAAATACATTTTCGAGTGAGACTTTTCACATTATAATCTTATACACGTTTTTTATAAGTTATTTTTATTATATATTCAATTGTATCTTCTATGAGCTTATAAACAGACATGAAACTAAAATTTTATCAGAAAACCCTGAATATTCCAGAAAGCTTTTCAAATAGCTTGGTCAAAGGTTTTTAAATATCGAAAAGAAATGGTTAGAACTGGATCTTCTTTGCCTTCTAAGTCTCATTCCTCCTGACCTGTACTTTTGCATAGAGCACTTCATTCCTTATTTTATGATTTTGGACCCCAATAGCGGACCAGTAAACTAATGTTAACTAAAGAAACCAGAAGGTCAGAGGACAAGTAGAGGACTATTATTACCTGACAGGTTTAAAGCAGGGGTGAAGGGTTTTTACTTAGAGATGGGTTTTAAAATTACTATGACATTTTGAAAACCAAGGAAGGAAAATCTCAACACTGAATCTTTCTGGAATAACATCAATATCAAAAACTCAATGACATTATGAATTGGAAAATTCAAAAATAGTTTCAAATATAAGGAATTCTAGCTAATACGCTTAGGACAAAATCCCCTTACATTTCCCTGTGGTTCCCTGAGGGAAAATTGGGGTATTTTTTTCTTTTCAGGCCGGTGTTTACTCTCATGGTGTCAACATGGAAGAACATTTGAACCTCTCACATTCTGTAGCTAATTCCAGACTGTATAGGAAGAGAGTAAAGAAGAAGGAAAGAAGCAACAAGATGGAAAATACCTACCACTACTCTGTTCCCATGGATATTTATTCTGTTTATCCATCTTTAATCACATTAGTCCCACAACCCAAAATGGGATGAAGAACACAACCTATGACCATGATGTGTGGATCATAACAGAAACGTTTAAACATGTGTTTAGTGCTGACAATAAATACTACAGATATCAAATATACTAGGTGGGTATACATTTGTATATAAATGAACATGGCCACAAGGTTTGGAAGGCTCTCACACTGAAAAAGAACTAAAAGCAAAATAAACAAAGACTCCATGAGTCCGCCTGGACCTCAGAGCTTCGGGGCTCAGGCAGGTTGGGCATTCGCCCTGGAATCCCCAGAGCTGAGAGTCTCTCACCAGTGGCGGTGGAAGGGAAACCCACTTCACTGCAAAAGTAGCCCACTGCGCTATCCATCATGCCCCATGTTCAGGATTTCTGCACCAGGCACTGTCCAAAATTGCTTTCCTTATTTATTCATTTGTCTGTTGTCTGTCCACCACTACTGGTTTACCCTTGGGTCTTCACCTTCCAGCACAATAATTAGGACAGAATAGATGAAATATTTGCTGAATTCATCAAGCAGTGTCCCAAACGCACAGAAAGAGCTTCACAGCAGACATGAAACCCATTTTTAAATAACTCAATTTATATGTGAAATTACCTTAGAGAAATACCGTTTGATGCAGGTGTGACAGAAACCATCCCAAAGGCTATTTTGCAGCACAGGTAAAATGCAAGTGGAGGGGTGGGGGCCCCCGAGGTGCAGTGAAAGGAAGGGAGAAATGGAAGGATTCCACTGTATCTAAATAAGAACTTGATCAACTAATCAACTGAGAAGAAGCTGATGTTGCAAAAAGACAAGACCATCCCACAGTTATTTCCTGTCTCCCAATCATATGTCTAATATGTTTGACATTGATGGATTTGCTTTTGTTACTTCAAGCCAAAGCCAGACACGTATTTGCTTCTCTGGCTACAGTTACTCAATTTTGATCAAGAACTTTACCTCTACAGACATTTTCAATGTGTAACTTAAAACTTAGCAGTGTGTTACTCGACTTTTAACTTCCCTGGCCATGATACTACACTTCTATTTTCCTGTTGCAAAGTTTAGACAATAGACAGGCAACACAGCTTCTTGCTTTCTAGCAAATGCTGACATTCTGGGGGTTCCCATAAAAAAGATCGAATTCTGGAGTCTTGATAACCCAGAATTCTCTTGTAGACAAACTAATTACACTCATTGTTACTCAACAAATATCTCCTGATGAACAACAAAATAAGAGCATTAAAATCAAATTATCAATGACTATATAAGACAACCATCATGATGTAATATAATACTATGATATAAATGTGTTATGGATTATTTGTTTTCTTCTTTATACTTTTCTGCATTTTTATTTTTCTCAGAGAACAAGAATTGTTTTTAAAAGAAGAGATAAGATTTAAAGTTTTTAGATTTATAGAGATCTGGAGAAAGATAAATTCCCGAGTGGAAACATTAAGCTTTATGGATTAAAAAACATAATTTTGGAAAGGGGATAAATGCCAGAATTGGCCTGAAAATATGCTTTCTGAAATAATTCCCCCAACAGTCTGTTTTATTAAAGTTTATACTCAATTAAATATCTTTTGCATTAAGTGTTGGTTGAAGTATTATGAAGGCAAGAATGTAAAATTCTTTGTACAGTTCTCATTAGAATTTCAGCAAACAATTTCTTTTGTTGTTCTTTGTCATTTATTATATGCTGTGTTTTAAAACCTTATCAACACTCTGCAAATAAAATCTATTGCTTTCAAGACAGTATACTTCTGAAATGCTTTTAGCTTTAATTGCAATATTTTTCATGTTGGATTTGCTTAAACCACATATTTTATATTCAAACAGATGTTCACCAAATAAATATTCATATCAAGCTTATGTGGCTCATAATTCCGTGTATTTGTTTCAGATGCATCTACAGAACACATTTTCTTCTGACTTAAAATATGCACCCGGAATAATATTTAAATTACATTTACACATTTAATAAAGATATACAGTCATTTTAACAACCTCTGCACTGTCAGTCATTGATAGCAAAATATAACCTGACGTGTTCTGGATTTATTCCTAATGGACAGTGCATTGGAAAGTGCTATAACTCTGCGTTAGGACAGTCTTTCTCTAGGATGTGGTGGTGGTTTGAAGCTGTATGTATCCCAGAAAAACATGTTCTTAAATTGAATCCATTCCTGTGGGTGTGAACCCGTTGTTAAGTAGGACTTTCAATGGGGCTACTTCAGTTAAGGTATGGCCCAGCTCAGTCCGGATGGGTCTGAATCCTGATACGGGAGTCCTTTATAAGTGGAATGAAATTCAGGCAGAAAGAAGGCCACAGGAAGCAAGAAGCTGAATATCAACAGAACCCGGGAGAGGCCAGGAGATGCCACCAGGTGCCTGCCATGTGACAGGCTAAGGACCAAGAATCACAGGGAGCCAGCCCCAAAACACTGCAGTCTTCAGGAAGAAAGCATGACCTTGATGATGCTTGATTTAGACTTTTCCCCTGCCTCAAACTGTGAGCAAATAAATTCCCATTGTTTAACCAGACCCACTTCATGGCATTTGCTTGAGCAGCTTAGGAGACTAAAAGAGATATCACCTACCATGAACATGGGGTTTGATGTCCCTTGTTGGGTAAAAACACAGTTCAAATATGTATTTCTCTTTCTCCTTAACAATCAGGTGGGTATCTCCATTTGGAGCAGGCAGTTTTAAACCCAAATTAACAATAGGATAATTTACAAAACTGTTACTGTAAGTTTTATGTGAATTTATAATACAAGATTTAATATAGATCAAGGGATCTATTGCTGCTATAGATGAAAATGCAGTCTTCTCTAGAGTGGTATCGGATTCATTATTTAATAATAATAATAGTTATCAGTTGTAACAAATGTACCACCCTAATGAAAGATGTTGTTAATGGGGAAAAGTGTGTGTGTGTGGGGGTGAGGTATATGGAAATCTCCTATGTTTTACATGGATTTTCCCCTTGGCTCTATCACATTATTACTTATGACAGCAACATGTTCAATTGGTCAAAATATACCACCTCTAAATTGCATTTTCTAAAAAGACGAGCACATTTTTAAAATATTTCCTGTTATTGTATTCTCCAGAATCCACTGCAGGCTGGAGGCAAAGACACAGCATTTACCAGGAACCTGCTAGTTGCTTTGGTGTTCAAAGTGTGGTTCTCAGTCCAACCGCATTAGTATCATCTGGCAGCTTGTTAGAAATGTAGACTCTCAGGTCCCACCCTAGGAAGGCTGATGCAGAACCTACACTTTCACACCCATGCGCCAGGGACGTGCCTGCAAAATAAAGTTTGAGAATCACTGTTACAGAGAGCCACAGCACACAGCCATAACCCCAGTTGCTTGACGTCAGCCACCACATTCCCAAGCATGGAAACCATCATGAAAGAACGTAAGACTTGATACCACCAAGAGAGACAGAAGCTAGCACTGTTCATCTGCCGAAAAGCACCCTTATTCTGTCAGGGCGGAAGAAGCAAGGATATCATTAGGTGCAGGGTGGAAAACAGATTTTCTGACGAACATTCACTGATTGGACTACAAGTTAAAGAAGTTTTGAATTCATCATAAAGGCCATGAGGATACATTAAAAGATTGTGAGAAAAGAAATATGATCAAATTGTATTTTAAGGTGGAGAACAAATGAGATCGGGCCAGCCTGGAGCCAGGGCAACCCATGAGTTCAGTGGGGCAGTGGCTTGAATAAGCAGTAGCAGTAGGAATAGAAAGACAAAGATGGGCTCAAAGGTCATTTGCAAGGTATCAATTCAAGGACTTAGTAATTAATTGAAATGTAAGCTGGGAGGAAATGGGAAGAGAGAAATGAAGCCAGAGTTTCTTGCCGGAAATACTCTTCAAAAAGGTGAAGAATGAAAAATGACTTGCACTAAAAATTTAAAGCAAGCAGATCAGTACACTAAACAGAAAGATCAGAAGTAGATTCAATTCTTTTTTACAAAATTTTATTATGATAAAGGTGACATTTACATCATTAAGGAAAGGATGGTTTATTCAATAAATCATACTGAGATAAATGGTTAACTACTGGAGGGAAAAAGTTAACTTTCTGCCTCATGCTAAAATGAGATTGAAATAGATTGAAGAGTTGCATGTAAAAAAAAAAAAATTATAGAGCTAGAATTAAAAATAAGTGAACAGTAAATTGATTTCATGGTACAGAAAGCTATTTTAAAACATAAGAGGAAAAAGTAAAAATCATAAAAAGAAAGATTACTAGATTTGAATACATACAAATGTTCAAAAACATCTCTATTGCAAAAAGAAAAAAATTAAAAGAAAACCATCTGGGTACAACAAAAAGATCTTAATAATAGAAAGAGATTAGAAAAACCATAAAAAAAGTAGCAAAAAAATAAAAAATTTATCAAAAATGTATGATTGGTAAACAAATAACAGAAAATTTGTTCAAACACACTCATAATCATAGAAGAAAAAATTAAGTTAATGAGACAATACTTCTCTTATGAAATTGGATTTCAATATCTAATTATAATTCCAAATGCAACCAAATTAGTAATTTCCTACATTTAATACAAATTAATATAAACATTTCTAGAAGACAATATGACAACCTGTTATAAAAAGCTTAAAAGTGTTCATACTCTTTGACCAAAAAGTATCACTTTAAGAATTTATCCTAAGAAAATCATAGCCATGCAAAGTAATTTATGATAGTCAAGGGTGTTCAACCTTGCACTCCAGAAATATAAAACCTAAAACAAAGTGACTGATAGTAGAGGATTGATTAAATAAATTATGGTAATATATAACTAAATGAAATTTGCCAGCCATTTTAAAATCATATTTTCCAAGGGATATTTAATAATGTAAGAAAATGTTTGTAATAAAATATAAAGTAAAAAGATATAAATAGTATATCCATTCTTCAAATATTTATTAAATGCTTACTATAAGTCAGGTACTGTTCTGTATTATAATCACTATATGCTTTGTTCTATATAGAATATAGAAAGGATTCCAGTTTTATAAAAATGATGCACTTTCATACCCATAAATATATTTATTCAGAGAAAAGCATGCAAAACATGCTAACAACCATTGCATGCGGATGATGGTATGTTCATTTATTTAAACTTTTATATTCACCGTTTTCTGTGTTTCTTAATTTTCAGCAGTGACTCTGTATTTGTTACATATTATTTAAATACTAAATTCTAATTTTCTTTACATTTTACTCTAAACAAGATGAAAGAGACTTTCCTTTCGGTTACCTTAATTAAGAGGAGACAGACTGACATTTTCAAGGCAAAAGTGACTAAATAAAAAGGGACAATAAAGGAAATAATTGCCAAAACATGAAAAAGAAAGAGAGAAAAGAAAAACATATATATATCTGGCTCTACAGAGTAAGAGTTCCTGCCCCTCACACACTGTCACAATCTCACCTACAGGTCACCTGGCTGCCTTCCCACCTGGCTGAGAACATCTCAGGACTCAAGTTCTAGGAAGGCCCTGGGTGACCCCTTCCTGGACCAAAGTCAAAAGCTCAGATTCAAGTACTTTGTCTGATTGTCCTTGGTAAAGAAATCTCCTTTGTCAGATGGCATATGAGGTATGGTATAAAATAATTTAATTTCAGCATTTTAATAAATGACTTTATAATGACTAATTCTGTGCACAGATCAGATTTCCTTTTACCTCTTCAGCAGGAAACCTTAAATAAATTGACTCACACTCTATGGAAAAAGGTAGAATGTCCCACTGTTTTAGCAACAGGAGAGAAAATCTTGTCAAATTCAAGGGTTGCTAGCTACCTCATACAATTAAAAGCCTAAATTTCTGTTTAACAATTTGATATTTATGTTCCATTTCTAGTAAAGGAAACCTTGTGTCACCGCAGGCTGCTTGCAATGCCTTGGGTAATTAACCTCTTCTGTGCAGACACTCCCGCTTCTGCCTTGGCTGCCACTTCTGATTCAGTGCCATTGACCTTATTTTATGTGTTTGGACATGAAGCTCTGGTGAGCTATCAAATGTCACATAGGCAGGAAAGTAGGTGGCACCCTGAACCTAGCATGGGTTTTGTATCCTCCTCTTTTGTACTCCTCTGAAACCCTAAGCACATGCCACCTCATGACAGTGCACCGTTCAGGTATATACTGTGTCCCGAGTGCAGTGCTAGAAGAGCTGGCTTCTAATCCTCATAGCAGCTCTGTTTTGAGCTTGATTTTATGACTCCAGTTTTACCCATGAGAAAGCTGAGGTAGAATGAGAGCAAGTAAACTGGCCTAATCCCACCCAACTACAACCACCAGAATGACACAACCTCAACATATCAGCTTCTCATGGAAGCTGGTTACCGCAGATCCCTCCCTGGCAAAATACTCAGGCAGAGTACAATGGGCCACCTGAGCTGAGGAGATAAGCCTGAGCCTCCAGAAAAATCAAGGGAGCTAGGATTTTCTAGAAAGAGCAGCATGGAAAGAGAGTGCCAGAGACCTGCAGAGGCTCCCCATTGAGTGTTCAGCAAGGCACTGATGGGGCAAGGATGTGAGGACCTTCCCTGAGGCCAGGGGAAAGGACCAGTCCCTGATGCTCACACAAGGCCCGGAACAGTGACTGTTCCCACCTGACAGACTAGAAAAAACTTACAATTCACAGAGCGATAGGTAGATTACTTAGAAGGGTCTTGCTTTAGTAGAAGAAATAATTATCTCTAGACTAAAAGCTGCTCTGATTTCACCTAACAAATCATACAAGCAAGACCCACCCCCCAAATAAAACTTTTCCAAGTACTTTAGGTACACCCTAGAAAAAAGCTCAACATACCTGTAAGAATATGAAAAACAAAGATTACCAGGCATGCAAAGAAATGGGAAAGTATATCCATGATAAGGAGAAAAATAAACCAATCTTAACTGATCCAGAACTAACACAGATGTTAAAATTAGCAGGAAAGGTCATTGAAATAGTTTCTATAACTTTATCACAGACTTCACGAAAGATATGAAAAAGAATCAAACAGAAATTCTAGAGAAGGAAACTACAATGTCAGACATGAAAACTACACTGGATGAGATTAATGGAAGATTAAACCTTGCAGAAGAAAAGATCTGTGAACCTGAGGACAAAGAAATAGAAATTATTCAAAATAAAATGCAGAGAGAAAAAATTATAATTAAAAAAACTGCAGAATATCAGTGAACTGTAGAGCAACTTCAAGTAGCCTATCTATATGTGCAGTTGGATTACCTGAAAGAGGGAGAATAGAAAAAAATATTTGAAGAAATAATAGCTTACATTTTCCCAAACTTTAAGAACCCAACAAAGCCCAAACACAAGATACTCTAAGAAAAGCAGGCCAAAACACAACATAATCACACTGCACAAAACCAGTGATAAAGATAAAAATCAGAAAAATAGCAAGAGGAAAAAGACATGCTATCTATAGAGAATCTTCCTCTGTTAACAAATACCAAATCTGGGCAAAGTTAGCCTCATTCAAGGAGTAGTAAAAAGAATAATAACAAACACAAGGTCATGAAAAATTGCAGCCTGTAGAAAGAGAATGTACCTCTGAAGAACCAGGAAAGACAGACTCTAAAATTTTACTGCTGAAAACAGGAAAAAAGCGTTAGAAAAATGATTCTGCCTCTTCACATAATACTAAAAAGTAATGGCCTCCATAAAATGGCATAAAAAATGTCATAAGCAGGGGACAACATAAAATGAAAGACCTTTAAAGGGTCTTTATCATGATGATAACTTTATAACTTTATAGAAGATGTGATATTTAATAGGATCAATGGAACCCATGGTCATGTGTCCAGTGTTCTACTTACTTACCTATAAATTGGTATCCTTGGTCTCAGGTGATGTTATGCAGGCTCCTATATGTGAAACCAACATTCTTTCAGTCCTTAGATCATGATACCAGCTGAGACACTACAAGACTCAATATGTGTCTTTCCTTTTATAATGAATTGATGGCCCTTCCAGAATTAAAGGAGTCCTGTCCAATATAATCAACTTGCTGCCAAGTAGCCAGTTGGTTTCCATGAGGGATGGTCTTATTTCATTGGCTCCATGTAGGTTTTGTTGCTGTCGAGTTAGACATTCAGTAGCAGAAGCCCTATCAGTGAATGGGCAATGGGAACCCATACTGTTGGGCCCATGTGTAGGCTCGGTCCTTGTGATTTTGGCAAGTCCATAAAGCATGACAGAAAATGCTAATGGCAAATAAATGAGTCACACTGAGTCATTCTTTCTCTTTTATTGTTTAGTGCCTCTTCCACGGTAACTAATGATTGATATCATGAAATACAAAGATCTTCACAATTCGTGCACAATCTAATAGATCTATCCATATATCTCTTCCCCAGATCTTCTTGTTCCCAATCTTCCAATATTCCATCTTCCATGTCCCTGAAAAATTAGTTAAGCTCTTCACCACTGTCCATTAGTGTGTGGCTATTCTTACCTAATGCCACTTTGCTTTCCACCCAAAATGGATGACTCAATTACCACCTGCAGCGCTACTCTTTGGGAGGATTTTCTCTGACTACTATCTTTCAGGACCCTCCCATAATGGAGCAGCAGTGCATTTCAATTTGCACCCATGTACTTAACTAACACATCACTAAACCAAACTTGGCCTTTTTCCTCCTTTTCAGCTGATCCCTCATACGGTTGTAGGTGTGAGCGAGGTAAGAAGTGACATTGCTACCAAAATAGATGACATGGAGTATACCCACCTGGTCATACAACTTACTTACATCCTCCTGCCCTGCTTTTGCCTGATCCCATACGTGTTATTTCCATTTTACAATAAAATGTTGCTTGTCCTTGTCCAATTATATTACTTAATGGGTTTGATAGAACCCATTAACTCCATCAAGCTCCTGATTAGTTCTGGCTGCATTATGTTCCATCATCAAACTCCTGATGATCAGCTCTGGCTGCATGGTGATTTGATGTCCCAGGGCCCCATACATTCCTGAAGCTGTTTATCAAGTGGTATTTAAAATTCTCTACTGCAGATGGCATGGTCTTGCTTCAGAAATCTAAGGGTCTGTGTTTTGATTCTTTCACTGTGGCTTGCCATAAAGTTGCACATGACATCTGTATCTCTTGTACTAAAGGGTCTGGTGAGTCATATGGGCCCAGCAACAGGTTGCTTGCTCACAAACAGGAGAGATTTTTTTCACATTCTGGGCCTCTCTTAAAACTGACAATAGTTTTTGTCACTCAGTAAATGAACAGGAAAAGTATCCCCAGTAGTGGATGTGCCACCTCCAGAGCATAAAGAGGCCTTCAAGTCATTGTGCTTTCTTCTTAGTGGTAAAGCATGGGGTGATAAAATAATTTTCCATTTGCTTTTTTTTTTAAAAGATTTATTTTATTTATTTATTCCCCCACCCCTCATTGTTTGTGCTCACTGTCTGCTGTCTGTGTCTATTCACTGTGTGCTCTCTGTGTCTGCTCATCTTCTCTTTAGGAGGCACCAGGAACCAAACCTGGGACCTCCTATGTTGGAGAGAGGCACTCAATCACTTGAGCCACCTCAGCTCCCTGCTTTGTTGTGTCTCTCATTGTCT
>JAQZBX010018357.1:0-34708 GCA_029593785.1 Cabassous unicinctus | reverse complement strand
TGTTTATTGTAAATTATGATTTAACTACTAACCTAACTAGTTTAGGATTATTGCTACACAGTTAAGAAAAACAATAGTCTTGCAAATTTAACTGTACATATGATTTCGGTGTGATGCCATATCTTACAAATAACCCTGGTTAATTTAAGCCTATATAGAAAATGAATTTCTTTAGATCTTTGTAAGAATTTTAAAAAGTCAACTACAAGCAGGAAACTACTGCCTAGAAGATAGTTCAGGATCTTGATGACTCTTTAGCTAAAAACATAAAGTTTAACCACAAGTCTAACATATCTAATCTTAGACATCAGAGCAAGAACTACTATGCCGTAAGTTACTGTTCCTAAAAAGTTAACATCCTGTCACCATGGAACTGAAAGCGCTTATCTCAAGTCTATATGACGTCTACAACCTTACATAACTTCAAAGAGAATGCTTACGCTTGCCAAAAAATAGAATATAAAAACTGAGCTTATCTTACAATAAAGTCAGTCGTCAATTCTCACTCAATCTGGTGTGCAACTCATCACTCTCGCCAACGCCCTTAACCACCTTCAGCCTGCTCCCTCGTACCTCGGCTGGACCGCAACAAATGGCCAATTACTGGGCATCACCTATATAGGATGATAGAATGCTGACCCACAACCTCTGCAGTGACCAGTTCAGGAATTCAAAATACAACCTCTGCAACAATAGGTCAAGACAGTTAGGAATTATTCAATGATGGACAACTTACCTAGTTTTAACTGAACAGCAACAGAAAAAGCCAAATATGTTCTCCAAACCATTCATATAAGATGTCCCACTTCTATGCAGCCTGTCTCCAGCTTTCCCATGTCAACAAGGTCCAATCAAATCATACCTGAAACCTTAATATTTCTTTCCACTATGATGCTTTCCCACACTCCTGCATACATTTTGAGTAATTCCCAAATGAAAGTGATAGCGGGCAACATTTTGTGATAGCAACCTTTGAATAAATAGTTGGTTTGTTCTCATTTGGTGCTCTTCATTTATTTCCACCAGCTTCTGCTTTTATCTCTTGGAACCTGAAATTATCTTGAAGAAAACTGAGCTATCCATGGAGAGAGAGAGAGAGACAGAGAGAGAGAGAGAGAGTGCTATCCAATAGTCAACACCAAATGCTAACCAAGTAAGAAAGGCCATCTTAGACAATCTAGAATCAGTCAAGCCACCATAAGTCTGCAGCTATATGGGTGATCTCAGGTGAGACCCACAGAAGAATCTTAAGGATGAGTTAGGCCCAAATTACTCACAGAATTGTAACAAGAATTATTTTTGTAAGTTGCTAAATGTTGATGTTGTTTCTTACACAGCAACATATAACTGATACATAAGGCAATTTATTTTTTGGAGTATGAGTTTAAGAGTTATTTGCTATTTTCATTTGCTGAAAGCTGCTGAGAACAATGCACCAGAAATATGTTGACTTTTATAATGGGAATGCATTAGGTTAAAGGCTTACAGTTCTGAGGCCACGAAAGTGTCCAAATCAAGGCTTTAGGTGAAGCTCTCTCTTTGAGTTGCAGTTTTTGGCAATCTTAGACTCCTGCCACGTGGTAAGGCACAATGGCAGCTCCACTGGTCTCTGACTTCTCCTCCAGGGTCACTTTCTCCCCAATAATTGCAATTATAGCAATAATTAAGTAGATCCAAGGAAATTTCATCTGTCCTGGAGGCCAGTTTGATTTGAGTACAGTTAGATAAGTTTACAACAATAAAAAGAAATTCTAGCCAGACTTTCCAATTGGCAAGATTGGTAAAACCTCATTGTTTGGAAATATCAATGGTGAAAATACCCTGACACTAACCCAGTCTCCCACACACTTCCACAGCATGAGTAACCATGAACCTGGAAGTCTAGGGCAGTCCTCAGACACAATCCACAATACATTTGCCCTAATAACATCAACTGAATGAGCTTCAAACTTTAAGTGAGTATATATTGATGTTCTATTTTGCTAAGGTTCAATAACCTTTCCAGAATTATGGAAGTTTTCATTTTACCATCTAGATACTCTAGGAATACAAAACCATTGAGAGACATATGAAATATAACTTGCCATTTTCAATCTTTTAGCAGAATTGTGAGCTATTGTGTGTGTTTCAGGGCTAAGTACAGAACATGGGAATGCCATTTTGCTAGTTAATGAAGCTATAGTTATGGTATGGCTGCCCTCAAGGAACTCACTAATGAAGGACTAATATTCTTTAGTTGCTCATAACTGAAATAAACTCCTCCATTCCCTAGAAAACACTGAAGATGATGTTTCCTGCATACCTTCCAAGTATTATTACCTGAGAGCTAACTAGAATATTATTAAATAGAGATCTATGTATTATGTACTTGAAGCCCTTGCTTTCAGAACCAAATAGTAATAATATTTCTGGGTTTTTTTTTTTTTGTTTTTTGTTTTTGAGGCATAAGCAAAAAACAATTTTTCAATTGGCATATATAATGAAGTTGGGTAAAAATGTTCACACACACCGCCCCCCACTCCTTGTTTTGAATAGAGAATATAGTTATTTTTTGGACTCTAAATGCCCTCAACTTCTTCATGGGACCTACTTCAGGTTAGAAAATAATTAAATATATGCCATATTCAAGAATTTATGCATGATCTTTAGTGCTCAGTCTGGGGGAAAGTTGGTCAGGTTGTTTGATTTCTTAGTTCTTTCCCTGGGGTCTTTCTGAAATATATCTGGGTGTAGTTGAGAGGGACTTAGGTCCTCATTCAGCCTAAACTCAATGTTTTGAATCGAATAGGGCTTTGGTCCAAGCAAAAACGGGTTTGGAAGCTCTGTTTCCAAACAAACTGGAGGGAAGTTTGTAAAGTGATGCTGGGGCTAGGAAATCCTGTCATAGCAAAAGAATTTCTCCTTTCCTTCTCTTATTTCCTTGGACATTTGGCTGGCATTCATCAGTGATATCTTCCAGACCCTTGATATATTTTGTCTCGGCTTAGACAAGATCCCAAGATGCTTCCCTGCTGACTCAAGTCACCTTGGTTTTCAATGGGCTTTAGGATACTCTGAATTTCTGCCAGATAGTTTGTGCATCCATGGAGCAGAAGGTCGGACACAACCTAGGCTGTTGGCACCGTGTTCCCCAACCACATGTTTCCTATGGCAGGTCCGCTGAAACTTAACTCAGAGTGCAAGAATTGAAGAAAGAAAGGGAAATGCGGAGAGCAAACTAGCTGTTCTTCCTCTCTAAATATGTCCTTTTCCGCCTTAATTATATGCTGGACAACTCCAAGTCCTCAGGCCACCTCCTTGCTCGTGTTAGTCTCCTCTCAGAAATACAAACAGAAAGTGTACAAGGTCCTTTTCCCCTGTTGTTTTCTTAGTATTATTGAACAGAACTTGTCACCTGTTGTGATGAAAGAAATCACAATTGATCTCATTGATTTTCATTCTCTAATATTTTCTTATCTCTTCTTTATATCTATCCCTCCCCAAAACTACCATACAGAAGTGGCTTTCTCCAAATTTTTTGCTATTTCAGACACTTAGTTCTCCTTAATGTCTAACAGGGTTAGCTCTACTAGCACTAGGAGAGAAGTTCCAAGATCTGGTCCAGCAGCCAGGCTCCCAAAAGCCTAGGGAATAATAGGAAAAATGCAAACCATTCTCTCTCTAGTCCAAGAATTCTGCCTAGACAACGGTTTTGCTGAACAGCATAAATACCCATCTCCCCACCCTACCCCCTTCCCCCCACCCATGATTTTTCCCTCCCTACAGCTATAATCCTGTTCAATAAAGGCTAAGATTTCAGAAGAAAATTAGAATGCATTGTTCTAATATTTGAAAAATATTATCCCCATTACACTAATAATTATATCTAAATGTTTTGATGAGCAGTCCATTCTCTGGGACACGTACTCTAAGTGCTAAGAAAACACAAACACTGAAATACGTATCCATAAAGAGTTTTGGTACAAAGAAAATTAGCTATTGTAAATGAATGTGCTGTATGAGCATTCATAAAAAAAATACACTGAAAAAGAAAAAAATGTCATTTTTATTAAAAGTATTCTATTGCTACATCCATTTATAAAGCTCCAGTTTATATGGAAAGTTTTTGAATAGCTTCTTTAAGATATCAGTCAAAATTATTCACTGAGCACCTATTATATGCACATGCCAGTGTACAATTAAAAGGGGATGTTTGAAGAAACATGTCAGTTATAACACTTGCTATCTTGCAACTTTTAGTCTGCTAAGTTCTCAGAGCTTTAGACTCCTCGTGTTTAAAATGGGGGTATTATTATCGAGCTTCCTAATGTGCTGCTGGCAGGTCCTCACACCTGCTTGCAGTTCGGTAGCATGTGTGTGTGCAGGCAGGCATGTGGAGTTCTTGATTTATCCATTTGCTCCAGCAAATTCTTATGATCAGCAACATCATAAGTCCAAATGAAGTCAATAAAAAATTGCCTTCACTGTGCCTTTCACGCAAGGCATGGGGCCAGTCCCATCAGCAATTACCTTCACGAGAGCTGGTGAAGTTGAAGACCATGGCTGCGATCCAGACTGCCTTGCAGTCTTGAAGTCTTTAAATTTAATATGACCCATATTTTAGGCTGGTTCAGGCTAATTTGCCTTTTATATCACATTTTTTAATGGGCACTTTGTTACTAAGAGCACCTCTCTGCTAGAGTGCATGCAGTTTATTTCTTTTTTGGAAAAGTCTTAATGAGCCAAGGCTTTTAAAGATTATTAGGTCATTTGAAGTACAATTTTTATTTAAGAGCAAGAGTATTGAACTCAACATGGATTTACCAGGTGCCTAGAATGGTAGGTGCTGTTAGGTGCAGGATGCCAACTTCACAGCTCTATTTTAAGTAATAACTTAAGGTTTGTATTCGAAAAGAATTTAACAAGATATAATTCTTAAAATGAAATTCTCTTGTTAAATTCAAATCTCAAAGATAATATAGTCCTAAACCTGCAATATGCTATACTTGATGTTAAAGAATTGACTTTTAATAAAGTATAGAAGCATTAAAGACAAGATATCAGCTCCATATAAAGCTTTGGTTTGAAGATAGAAGGACAAGAGTTCATTTATTATTTGGTCCCAATTATTTTCAGTCTGAATTAAGAAAAATATCTTGAAATTATTTCTGAAATAACTTTTAAAATTCAGGCATTGTATGTTTATTTGAAATATCAAAGATTTATATTTCTCTTATATGACACAATATTTATACAAGAATAAAACTAAATGTCCTCCAATTGAATACTCAAATTTCAATCGAGTTTGTTCACAAAAATAGATATTCCAAATTTTAGCTATATTTGGCTGTAACATAATTTTACATCATATGCATGTTCTTCATTTTTAAAAATGCACATAATTTCAAGGTAATAATGTTATGACCAGCCCCCTGCACTTGTGTAAAATGGGACCTCCAGAATTCTGAAAGTTCCCCAGGTGGCTTCCACCCCTCCTTCCACTTCAACCTTCAGAGCCCTGCCATTTACATTAGTCTTGAGCCCACAGACACTTATCTCATTGGGTCCTTTTCCCTTTTACCTCAGCTGCTGAAAGAATCCCAGGATTCCTGTATTATTCCTCAACCTCCATCCCATTTTATTCCCACATCAATGGTGTTCTCCATATCCAGGTTTCTGTCTCCATCTCCTGACTCCTAAGAAACAGCCTCCCCATACTCTAGACTCACCCACTTTGAATTTTCCCTTCATCTTCTGAGGGAAACTAGCATCCTTTTCCCTGAGGTCAGTTCTTCCATGATACCCTGTACAGCATACCTTTTATGTCTTTCAGAAACATCTGTTCACTGCGATTTGCTCCTTATTATCATTTCTAGACCATTTCCCCCATAATTCCCAGCTTTTAATCTTATGTCTTCAAATTATTCCATCTGACACTACTCATATTGAAACTACTGACAGTCCCCTTCCACTCTGCTTCAGTTCATGCAGCCTCACTCCTTGATGATTTTAGCACCTAGCTCACTATCAATCTTTGTACTACTCCTGTCATAACCATTGCCGATTTCACTACACTCATAAATGGTCCTTCCAATCCACTGGCTTCTCAGGTTCTCAACCTCCTCTCCTCCAGTGACTTTGTCTTTTATCCTAGTTCATCAACTACTCTCATGGTCTTAACCCAGATTTTGTCATACCAACTACTGATACCTCTCCAAAAATCTCAATTTCAGACATCCTATTTTCTCACCTCCATCCATTTTTCCAGCGAATTCTCTCTATAACAACAGGACCTACAAATCCATTAATCCTCATCACTTTCCTGTCTCTCTCCTCACTCCTTTCTCTGCTTAAATTCTATACTTCGTCATTATACTCATTCCCTTAAGTCTACTGTCAAATCCTTTGTCCTTCTCGTGCCTCAGCCACTCTCCTAACCTGGTTAACTCTTACAAACAACCAGCTGAACATAACTGGAGAAAAGCACACAGCTATGCTGCGAAGTCTTTCTTTGCATTCATGGCCACTAAACTCCCAAGGAGCCAAAGAGCTGCTCTGCAATAATACTTCATTTCCATAGTCCATTCATTCTATTCTTCTACCCTCAAATGGAGACTGTTTTATAAAATGCTTCTGAATATTGCATAACTTTTACTCTCTCATAGAATGAATTTGCTTAATATTTCACAGAGAAAATAGAAAGAATGTGAAAATAACGATCATAAGCTTCTGTCACTACATCTGCCCATCTGTTCACATCTATACTCCATATAACCTTTATATCACTGTGACTAAAGTATCCTTGCTCTGTAAGACCAACCAATCTGTTTTTTTTTTTTTTTTTTCAGGAGGTACAGGGTATTAAACCTAAGACCTTGTGCATGGGAAGCAGGTGCTTAACCACTGAGCCACATCCACTCCCCAATTAAGAGGTACTGGAGATTGAACACAGGACCTCGTGCATGGGAAGCAGGTGCTCACCCACTTGAGCTACATGCGCTCCCATCAATCTGCTTTTTGCATCACATATAGCCCCACTTACTTAAAGGTATTGCTTCAGAAGTCCCCCCTTTACTCATTATCAATTTCTCTCTCACTTGAATATTTACTTAAATACAAAGATGATATATTATCTTCCTACCTCAAAAGTAAAATAAAAAAAGAAACACCTCTCTTTTCTCTATTCTCCCTTCTACCATCATTTCATCTCTCACTTGTTTTAGAGCAAAATTCCCTGAAAGAAGGGTTGTCTATAATTATTCTTTCCAATTTCTCTCCTATAATTATCGTTTTAAACAGTAAGAGTTTCACCTCCACTACTCCACCAAAATGGGCCTTATGAAAGCTACCAATGACCACCTTGTGGTGAAATCTCAGGGAACATTACCTCTCCTGATTGGTCATGACCTATTAGCAGATTTTGATAGAGTTGATCCCTTCCTCCTCCCTGAAAGATCCCCTTGACTGGGCTTCCAGGATAAAACCACATCTACTTTTCCTTCTTCTTTGACAGTCCTTCTTCCTTAGTCTATGTTTATTGGTTCCTTCTCATCTTTTTAGAGTCTAAACACCAGAGCAACCAAGGGCATAATCATTTGACTCTTCATGCCATTCTCTCTTCTCACTTGTTCCTGACCTCATCTCATCTTATGGCTGCCAACTCCAAAACTTATATTTCTATCCTGGGCCTCTCTCCTGTACTCCAAACTTGTATATCCATGTGCCGTGTAGGCCATCAGCTCTCCACGCTGTGTGGACCAGCTCGCCTTCACCAGGAGGCCCCAGGAATTGAACCCAGGGCCCTCCATATGGTAGACAGGAGCCCAACCACTTGAGCTACATCTGCTTCCCAGTTTATCTTTCTTGAAATTATTATTTTACAATCTGTTGTCACAAAACCAAAATGACATCTCTGCAGGAATTATTCCCTCTTGTCTTTCCAGTAGAGATGCTTGGAATCAGAATATCTAGGCAGAGTCTGCCTTAGCCATGGCCACAAATGTGATGCAAGCCAAGGCTTGCTCTGAAACTGATGGCTCACCCTAAAGCTTTGAAAAGTGCCCCGGCATTTAGTCCATTTCTTTATAATACTCTCTTCAAAGGGGGTTTTAAGTTATAAATAACCCCATTTTAACACCTGTGAAATAAAATCCAGTGAAGCATCATAGAGGTGGACATATCTTTGTAGCAAGAGTCTCAATGTGACCAACAAGAAGGGCTAAGTGAACCAGCATGGAGATTTCCCATCTCATGGGCCAGCACCATTTTGATCATGCCACATGTTAAATTTATCAGAGAATTGTTCTCTCTCAAGAGAATGTGGCATGTGTTTTGTTGATAGGGGGGTAAGCTTTTGGATGAAAGTAGGAAAATGGGGAATAACAAAGAAGGGTTTCAGAGCATTTTTTCTCAAGTAGATACACCAAGGACCTCAGCCTTATTAGAAACTCCATGAAAATAAATTTTTTATGGTCAAATTAAGTTTGGAAACACTGGTCACCAAAGCTCTCTCTCGGAAATCCACATGAACATTGGCTATTAAAGAAGTTATTAAAGAAGCATCTTTGACTTTAGCTTTAATATTTTGTAGTCAAGAAACTTGTTTTACATATTTATCCTTGCATTTTCCAATAATTTTATAAGAGACTACAGACAAACTATTAGAATTAATATCTGAATTTAGCAAGGATTTTGGAAACAAGGCAATATGTAAAAACAAAATTTGATTTTACATAGCTGCAATAGGCATTTAGAAAATAAATGCAGTCAATATTAAGAATCTAGGATTCATTCTAGAAACAATTCTAAAATTTCTACATAAAACACTAAAAAATATTACTAAGAAAAGTTGCACAAGACCTAAATAAATGGAAAGGGATATTATAATAAGGGTTTGCACGTCTACATTGTAATGATATCTTTTCTCCCCAATTGTTCTATAGATTCAATACCATCCAAAACAAAATGCCACTCAGGTTTTTGGTGAAAAGTGAAAAGCTGTCATAAACATTTGTAACTGCAAAAAACCAAGACAATCTTGAATAAGAACAAATAGAGGAATTACACTAACAGATATCAAGAAATTAAAAAGCTTTATTAGTTAAACTTTAACTGAGCTGAGAACTTAAGGATTGTATACTTTACTTTGGAATTTATGCTCCCCAGAGTGACAGAGTTTGACTCAGTTGTGGTTTCCCTACATATGGCTCTTCTGTCCTTCTACCTGAACCTATAATTAGTACCAGAGTTGGTAGTTGTATGTCCAAGAGACTTAAATCTTTGGTCTGTCCATGTGCCAGATGGGCTCTGAATCTCAACGGAGTTGCAATACCTACTCTCCAGTTCATTGGTCTCACGCAGGACAACTAACAAGGAGCTGATGATAGAAAACTACCATACCAAGGAACCAAGAGAGTCTACAACTGCAAGCAAGAGGGTCCCATCCATCAGCTCTATGGGATCACAGCCCCCTCTCAGTTAGAGGTGGAGTGGGCAGCACCATCCCAGAATCCTCAGGATTGGGGAATGAACTATGGACTAGAGTGAACTTACTGGTATTCTACTATAGACCTATTGTGATTCTAGCAATGGAAGAAATTATATCACTGATGTGGAGGCAGTGGACACTGGAGGTTCTGAGGGCAGGGAGAGGGAAAAACAGGTGTAATACAGAGCCATTTTTTGGAACTTGGGAATTGTCCTGAATGACATTGCAATGACAGATACATTTATATTTATATGGCAAGCCATTATAAATCTTGCCATAACCTAAAGGATTGGGTGGGACAGAGTGTAAACTACAATGTAAACTTTAATCCATGCTTAGTGGCAATGCTCCAAAATGTGTTCATCAATTGCAATGAATGCACCTCACTAATGAAGGATGTTGTTAAAGTGGGAAAATGTGGGAGGTGTGGGGAGCAAGACATATGGAAATCCCCTGTATTGCTTATGTGACATTTGTATAATCTAAAGTCTCTTTAAAAAAATTTTTTTAATTGGAAAAAAAAAAAAAACCCAAAAAAGTAAATGAACAAATAATTCTGCTAAAAGAAAAAAAAATATCCCATACATAAGTTTTACACTGTGCATGGGATTTCATACTCATAAAACATATGGATTCTATACATCTTTATAGAAAAATCATAAATATATACTGACTAACAGGATATAAATACAGAGAGTCTCCAATGTAAAGAAAATTAGTTTAAAGATGATGTTTAATATCATTAAATATAAAAATTCAAAATCCCATTGAATATTAGCTAGTTGTAAGACATAAATTTACATAAAGTTCATAAGTAATATTTATATTAGGCTAGTTTATTACTTGTATTTTTATAATATTACCATTTAAATTTAATCATATTTAAAATTTAAGGAAGCGGGTGTGGCTCAATGGATAGAGCTCCCATTTACCATATGGGAGGCCCCGGGTTCGCCTCCCGGGGCCTCCTTGTGAGGGCAGGCCGGCCTGCGCGGGCGGTAGTCTGATGCAGCAAGACCTCACAGCAGGAAGTGGGTGTGGCTCAATCGATAGAGCCCCCGTTTACCATGTGGAAGGCCCCGGGTTTGCTTCCCGGGGCCTCCTTGTGAGAGCAGGTCGGCCCACGCAGCGCGGTGGGCTGATGCAGCAGGACCTCACAGCAAGGGGGAGATAAGCAGACACGGAAGAAACACACAGCGAATGGACACAGTAAAACACGGGCAGCAAGGGGGGGGGATAAATAAATAAATCTTTAAATAAATAAATAAATAATAAAATTTAAGGTTATGTTTTATATTATTGTTATTAATATTATTAAATACAAATTGAATTTTAATAGCTGTAAATTTAACTTGAACTCAAAACCTTCTATTGCTACATATAAAGATAGCAATAATAATAGCAGGAGCTTACCCTGTGCCAGACACTCTTCTAAGCTCTTTACATTTGATTCTATGATTTACTCCTTAGGAACATCCTGTGAGGTCAGTGATATTATCATTATCCCAGTTTTATAAATGTAGAAACTGAGACACAGGGGATTGTATAATCTGTGCCAGATAAAACACTAATAAATAATGAAAAGGGTTTGGACCCAAGTGGTCTAGTTCCAGAGCTCATACAATATAGTGACTATGCTATAGCACTTCTCAAATAATTCTTCATTGATAGATAGATATGGATAATTCAGAAAGTGAGTCTTACACCACTGTACCCCACTGATCAGTTCACATCTAACTCTTTATTCCAGAAATCCCATCTGAAAAGGCATATCAGCACAATGGCTTTTATTCAAAGGGGGGTAACTTATGGTTTTCTGTGACCTGGAAATACCTGCTTGAAAAAGAGAAATCAAAAAGAAATTGATAATTATTCTAATATATCAGAGGGAATGCCGCCTAGTTTTAGTCTCATTTTTTTTGCTTCAATTTTCATGTGATCCAAAAACAAAATTCAATATTCTATTTTAAGGAATCATTTTAAATCCTGACATGAGCTGCACCACCATCTAGTTAGCGTGGACAAGATGCTTAACCCTATTCCCCACTTGTTAAATGAGGTTTTTTAATACCCACCTATATCAGTGTTAAGAAATTAAAGCGACAAGAGAATTGGAGTAAGGAATACTAATATAAAATGTTCTTCAGTATCTATAACAAAGGTATATCACTAGTACAGGGTGTTGACAGTGCAAGGATATATGGGAGAAAATCCATCTAAAACATACGTCTATGGGATACGAACGTGTTTATGTTGCTATACGTATGCTCCCTCACTACACAGAGGCCCACACTGCAGTTAACAAATTATTAAACTTCCATCCTGGGGAAGCCCTGCTACTTTCTCAAATAATATGGCAAAAATAAAAAAACTAAATAAGATAAAAAGAGATTAAAGTGAGATAATGTAAACATTTTGCACTGCAGTTTAATTAAAAATTATAAGAGTACCATGAAATCATCACCCTGGATTCAAAGGTAAACTTTATAAAGCATCAGACACTAATTCCTTTCTTGACGACCAAAAACAGCAAGAGTGACAACAACATGGCCTTGTACAGCTTCCTATTCTCCTAGGGCGACCCTCTTCACCTGTGAGCTCCATCAGATGGGACATTTCTGTACTGCTTCCCTAAAACTATCTTTAGAGGTAGCACGATACCAGACATAGAAATGCTTAAAAATACGTTTGACAAGAAAAGGCTCAAGAGGACAGTATTGGAACATAAGAAAAATTGGAATGCAGAATGTGAGCTTTATATCAAGGTTAAGTGCGGTGAATTTGAGGACTGCATTTAAAGCAATCACATAAATGAATACCCTTGCTCATCGGAAATGTACATGGAAGTAGTATGTGTTCGGAGAGCTGATGGATGTGTACAACCTGCTCTCAAATGTTCAGGAGAGAGAGAGAAAGGGTTTGGGGTGGGGGGGAGAGAAAGGGGCGGGGGGAGAGAGAGAGAGACTAGATCAATAGAATGATACAGCAAAGTTGGCAAAATGTTAAAATTGGACCTGGAGAGGTGGAGGTATGTTGGGGTTCTCTGTGTGGGCTTTGTATTATTTTTGCAACTGGCCTGTAAGTTTGAAACTGTTTGTTTAAAAGTGCATATATATATATATTTATAATTTTACCTATATTGCATACACACATATATATGTATGTATCTGAGTTCAGTGAGCAACTACGTACAAATCCTCAGTGCCAGAGTTGTATGTGGTCTCCCAGATTCACCTTAGAAGGGAGCCATAGACCAGTCTAGAAACATTTGTGGTTATTTTCAGTCAATCCTAAGTAATATTCGAACTGAGAAGCATTTTGCTTCTTCTCAATTAGTATTCTGAGTAAAGCCTTATGTTCTGATTGCCTGTCCTGTACCAGGCATGACTGTGACCAGTGAGAGGGCAATTCATTTAGACGGGCCTCTGTGAGAACTGGCTGCTGGAAACAATGCCAGTGATTTTATTTTTGGTCTATTAGGAAAATGACAGCACTAATTCATTTCACAGTGGAACCAAACAGCTGTCAGATGGCAGTGAGCATAATAGTGCACATATTACAATTTAGTTATGCTGAGTAGAATTTTTCCACTGGTACAATTTCATACTGTAAAGCCCTCCAAATCCTTTCCAAAGGGTGAAAGCAACTCTCACAGCACATTTGTGCTCAGATACTACAATTAAAAACACTATAAGCTATTCAAAATTGTGTCTCAAGGTGTTAATTCACCGCCTTCAAAATGATAACATTTAGGGACGTACGAGTGACAATTAGATGATCTGTGAAAATTATTTCTGAAACTCAACTTTTTTCCATCCATGTAAAACTCATACCCCTGCAGGTACCTCTTTCTAAGAAATCTACTAACTGTTTTTTGGTCAATGAGGAGATGAAAAGACTTTGATTAGTTGATATTGCCTTTCATTCCAAAATTTTAAGCTGAAATCAACGCACAATATTTGAAGGTATATGAACTTCTGAGAAGAAATCAAGCAAAAAGAAAAAAAAAAAGGAACTTGCCAGAAAGCTGGAATTGGACACCCTAGGAAACACAGACAATCTCATTTGCCATGTCTTATACACAAAATACAACTGTGAAATTCTAAACAGGCTCTGTGTGGCTAAATAATTCCAGAGGATATGCTGATAACCAGCTAAAATGATTCAATTTACTGCAAAACCTGAGACTTCAGGTGTTTGGCTCATGTGACTGACAAAGTTGACCTGTCAGTTACAGCAAAATACTTAAACTGGCCATTGTAGACGTAACTTCTTTTTAAGATCCATTCCTTTTTTCTACTGTGCATGTAGAGAGTGGGTTAAATAACGAAACCAAACTGACACGGAGAGAGAGGATATCTGGCTTCCTAGAAGGTGAAAAACACTAGCTTTGGAGCTGGGGACCCTACACTTTGCTCCCTACCTCCTAAAGTAAACTTCCACTGATCACAGCCAAGGCATTGGCTTGATTTGTTGTCTACAGCTGCTTTCACATGCTGGGCAGAGGCAAGTAGTTGCAAAAAAAAACAACACAAAAACCCGGTGGCCTGCAAAACTGAAAATATTTACTATCTGACTCTTCACACAAAAAAAATCTGCCAATCATCCTTAGTGATTCCACCTGAATTCCAGCTCATATCTGCCACATTCTGTAAGTTGAAATTTGGAAAATTACTTTAACTCTTAGAGTAACTCAATATGAATCAAAGTATCTACCTATAAAGTTTGATGATTAAATTTAAATTAATGTATAATATAGTATAATTATAACATTGTAATTAATGTGCAATATAGAATGTTTTGGAACTGTGAAGTGTTAATGTGACTCCACAGTTTAATAGGCTAGATGGTATTTTGCATTTAGGTTGTTGAAAATCTAAACAATTGAATTAAATATATTTAAAATACTCTCTAAGGTATTTGGTGAAATGTTAATGCTGTGTCAAACATCATTGTTTGAGAGTCAAATTGCATGTGCTTATTTCATACAGTAGTTTATAAATAAAATATCTCACTTCAGTTTTCATGAACTTTAGTAATTTAGTAATATAATTTAGATATATAAGAATTAACTGTAAACACATTTTAACTGGTTCCTTTGATTTTATGAACTTAAATACTATAAAGATAATTTGTTATCCATAAACTCAAATAAAAAGCCCTAGCTGGTTTCAAGATTCATGCATGTGAGCTTTCTCTTCTAAAAAAGTCAAGTAAATACTTAAGTAAATTTTGATACATATGTCAGCGTTGTGACTTATGGGAAGGTATTGAGCAAATGCTAAAATCTTTAGAAATGAAAATTCAGATGTGGAAATACTGAAATCCTCCAATTTTATGAGTTAAGATAGATAATGCCCTGAAAGCTGAAATGTGTTCAGCCTCCTATCCCTGCATAAAATCTACCATTTGTTACCCTCCTACACCAAGCAGAATTATTGGAAAAAACTATAACGTCCCACACACACCAGCTGTCCACTCTCACCCACCCTCTTCTCCTTCCCAAATGTAGTTTTCCATGCCATTTTCTAATATTTATAAAGATATTTTAGTAAAAATATACGCCCGATTTAAAAAAAATAAAATCAAAATTTAGAAGACACACATAATTAAAATCACTACCAAACCTTAATTAGATGTATAAAAATTAATGTTGCAAGTCAAGAGAACCCAGGCCACTCATGTTTCACTAAATGTTGTCCCCTCATTCCACTGAGGATATTAAAGAAATATAAGGTTTTATTTTGAAATAACCAATGTCAAAAATGTCTTCAAGGACACTAGTTCAAACAAACTCAAAAGATCCTCTAGAAATGGCATTTCATGCTCTATTGTCAAGAAACTGCTATTTTAGCAGCATGGATTCTCCATTATCAGTTTTTAGGGAAAAGATTGGGGAGAATACTAATAATTGCATAAACTGTGAATTTTTTTCCTTATTTGAAAGTTTAATTTCACTTCCAATTCTAATTTTCCTGATGAATGCTTGGACACAATCGAAGATGCTTCCTATTTGGCTTTATAATAACTCTTATTAGCACTAAGGAATAAGAAGTGAAAGAAGCAATTTGAAATAAAAAAGTCAGATTTTAGAAAATGCAAAATCTCAGTACAATTCTATATCACACCTTTTCAAGGCATTGAATAAAATCAATGCTTCATTTTATTTAAATCAAGAATAAAGCTATAATCGACCATCTTTAGAGTATGAACATTTTTGAGGTCAACATCATATCTATTTTTCAGATGAGGTTTTAGATTGTCATTTTCTGGCTATGTTTAAAGAAAACAATAGTAAAAAAGAAGAAAGAAACTTCATAAATAGGTTGAAAACTTTTTAGAATAATGTACCCTTTGAAAAATTGGCTTAGATTTAGCAACACAGATGCTTGTTTGATATTCAATGACCTATCAAATTTAGCTAGCAAGAATATCAGAAATGTTAATAAATTTACATGTTAAGTATAAATTCAGAAATAGAAATAAACCCTTAATTCCCTGTAGACTGATTTAAGACATTAGCAGATAAAACAAATATTTGTATCTCTTGTATCACTTGTATGTACATTTGGCATTTGATTCTTTATATACAAGACAAGTGAAACAAATTTTTAAGTTTTATTTTTACATACTGCTGTAGATTAACTTAATTTAATTTAATATATATCTTTCACTAAAAGACCTTAAAAGGGGAGGCATTTCTCCAACTTCAAAACTAAAAGAGATTTATCCATCAAATTGCAATATATTTTTGCCCTAGATTAAATATGTAACATTTATTCGCAGCATTTTTGGATCCCTTTGTTTTCAGACTCAATGTATGCTGGTGTTTTTTTTCTTTTCACAGTCCAAACTGACCTCATTCTCTGACAGTTTCCCTTGTATTTCCCCAAACTAGCCACCTAAAACCAGAAACAAACATAAGCAACATAATTCCTCCTTTCTTCAGTGCTCTCTATCCCAGTTTCTTAAGTTATTTTAGAATTTTTAAAATGAACAAAGCAACCATAAAAGAACAGCAAAATCCCACTCATGTGAGTGGACATTTAAGAAAAAAAATTTAAAGTATCCCTGACAAAAAAAAGTAACTCTAAACAAAATGTGCAACTTGCCATCCTGTCAGAAAACCAGAAACTGCCACTTATCACTTAGGCAGGCATGAATCTGTGCTTTGCACTCTCAGAAAAACGTTGATTCAATATAATTTGGTTGCTTTTTATTTCTATGTGCTCTTAGAGACACAAAGCTAAGAAAAGTGAGATAGAAGTAGAGAAGGTTTGCAGCTGTCCCAAGAATAAGATGCTAAAAGAGGAAAATAGCACAAAATGAGAGGAACAAAAACATTAAAGATAAATATTATATAATCTCCAATTTAGAAGAGAATAATCATAACTACACTTATTAAGGTCTCTATGCCAATCATGTAGCATGAGAAGAAGAAATTGCTTTTTATACCAAGTACTGAGCCTGGAGGTTTAAACTGCTAATCTCATGTAAGCCTAATAATAACTATATGAGGCAGGTAGTGGTCATTCCTCACTTTAGACATGAGGAAGCTGATACAATAAGCATCTGAGTAACTTGTCCAATGGTGGGATTCATAATGTTTGGAAAACTGGATTAAACTCAGAATGCATAACCCACACCTTATCCACATGTATATGTTTAAACAACTAATTTCTTCTAAGGTTTTTCATTTCTAGGGTTCAAATAGGATATAGCCAAGGCTTGATGCTATAGAATATATTGGGACACTTATTAAGGATAAGTGACAGCAAATAAAAAATTAGATTATTAAAAAAACACTCAATCTTTAAAGCTCTGCTTGTAAAAGTTCATTTTAAATAATGATCAAGTTTTACTTTTCACCATTACATATATCACCGATTACAAACTACCACCCATTATATATTATCAAAATATTGCTTTTATGTACATATATGTATGGATGGATGTATATGTATATATATGTGTGTATATGTATATGTATATATAAGTTTGGAACCATTTGTCTATGACACAATAAACAAGTAGGAAAAATTATTGAGAGATAAGTGGGTACAAAGGATAAAATTTAGATTGTAATAATGATGAAAATATATTAAGAAATGCAAGTACAATTATTCACGCTTTGGGAATCCCATCTAACTGCAAGTTTTATTCCTTATTCTGTTACTTAATCATGATTTTGATTTTGAAGATGGCTCTTACGTGGAATTAACTTGCTTTTTACTATGTTCCATTTAGACAGACTATTATTTCTGAGAGTGGATTTCTAGGGAGTATGAATTATTTTCTCTTATTTTCCAAAAGCATTTCAACTTCAGTGTTGGTCTTGGAACTCATTAATTCAGCCATTTGAAAAAAAAAATTGAATGTCTTTTAATTCTGGTTCCATTTTCATTCAATTTTCAGGTAAGAGCCAGAGTTCCATTTAAGAATATTAACTTCCACATTATCTTCAGAAAACTCTTCCTTTTTAAAGTCTAATATTCTATTTTTAATGCTCATTGCAATAAACTAAATAATGCAGGTACAGAGAAAAATCCAACAATCTGTCCTCCCACTCATGCCATACCCACTAAAAGTACTTTATATTAAGCTTTCAGGAATGATTCTTCTACAACCCTGTGTGCTCATACAAGTATTTTATTCATATTTTTACCAAAAAGGGATCATACTAGATATGATTTTCTGTATTTTTTCACTTTTATGTATCTCAGACATCCCCTCAAGTCAATATGTGTAGGACTAACTCAGTCTTTTTAATAATACCAGTATTTTAATGGGAATATTTTTGTTATAATGTTGCTTGAAGGAAATAGTACAAAGCAATATAACTATATATATATATGGCCAGGGCAAAAGACCAGCTTATTATCTCTGGATAGACCTCACAAGTAGCATTTACTATCTTACTGAATCTGCAATGATCTATTCCAATTGAATCAGAAACTAGACTATGTAGTTTTCTCAGAACAGAGTCATCTCTCAGGGTTAAATGCACATTAATTAAGTTCACAGAATCAATACATAATATCAAAATGCCAAATTAATAAATTACAATTCAAAAGTAGACTATTCACATTGACATAACCAGTCCACATTTTTATTCACTTTATGCCTATATATGAAACCAAATTATAACCAGAAAGTTGCTTTCTGAACATAGAATCAGAGCAGAAATAAAGAATAATATAAGAGACATAAATAAGATGAAAATATGTTTAACGCAGCCCCATCAACCTGCATTCTCACCTTCACATGAGTTACGGAACTCTTGAAAATTGATGAAGACCATGAAACTTTTCCCCGAGAAAAACACACATACATTTAAAATAAGCATACAATTTTTAGCTAGATAAAAACTTATAGATTATCCATGACCTCCAAATTAAGAAAGGCAGATATACAGAATAGGGATAGCCTTACAATAGACTAGCCTAATTAAAGCTGCTCCTGGCATCCACATTCACCACAGGTATGGCTCTGTCAATCGACTGCAGAACTCAAAGATTTCTTAGCCAAGGCTTCATCTTCTGAGGACTGACCTTGAGTGCCAACACTCTTTGCGTCTGAGACTTTGCTTTGACCAGGCTTGTGTAGTTGCCCAAACTAATTCTAGCTTTTATTCTTCCATTATACGCATCAATAGCCACAAATGTATATATATATATATGCCTTGACAAAATTGTTTCCTTATGGCAGCTCTCTCTCTCTCTCTCTATATATATATATATATATTTTTAATAACTGTAAAGTACCACTTTTTATTGGCAATTGTCTTACTTTGCCAGGCTGCTATGACAAATACCACAAAATAGGTTGGATTTAACAATGGAAATTGGTTCACGATTTTGAGGCTGAGAGCAGTCCAAAACTGAGCTATCAGCAAGAAGAAATTTCTCCCCAGAGTCTGTAGCATTCTGGTGTGGCCTGCTGGCTGTCTCTGGGGTCCTTGGCTTGTGCTCCTGCCTTGGCTCATGGCATGTCCTCTCCTTTCTCCTCCTGGGACTGTTAGCTTCCAGCATCTGCATCCCCCACGTGGCGCGCTCTCTCTCTGTCTGAACTTCTGCTTCATTTCTCTTTTCCGATACATTATTTATCATCTTAAAAGTGAACTTTCAGAAAGTAATCCTATTTCTTTAACGTCTAGTTTTATTTTTGAGAGGCTAGTGTGGATGTATTAATAGCAAAATTTGTTTCATAATATAATCTGAAAACCCCCACAAATTAAGGACAAAGATGATATCTAGGCTTGGAATAAGCCTAAGGAAGTGCTAATATGAGGAAAAATACTATATTTGCTGGGAAAAGATGAAAACGTGTTCTTACCAAAGGGAAACGTAGATTTACCAGCCTAGACACACCAAAATAGTCAAAAGGAAAATAATTCTAGAAATTTTACATTTGTTTCAGCACAGTAATGATTTTAAAGCCAAAGTAATATTAAAGTGTCAGCTAATGGACAGTTAACTGCTATTTCTTTGCTTTCACTTTCTTCGGACAGGAACATTCTTTTCCTGCCAGGTGGGCCATTTCATGTTCCATGCTTTAATTCAGGTTGAGTTTGCGTAATGACTTCAAGGAGAAATAAATCAGTGCTGACACTCTAAATAAAGCTTTGAGCTTGAAGGGTAATAATCTAGCTGCTCTTTCTAAATCCAGATCCATGGAAGTTACAGGAAAGAAAATTCCGCTTGATGGATGTGTCAGAGGGAAATGCCGAATACATCCAGCCAACAAAGAAACACTGGAAATAAGAAGTCCTGCCCTATCCCCTGAGTTAACTAATTAGTGAAACCAGCATGAAAGGTCTCCATCGTAGCCAAGGTTCACTTTTCTCTGGTAAATATTTAAGCAGTATATGAAAATGTAGCCATTTGTTACCATGAAATAAAAATATAATAAATGAATAAGTGAATATTACCTCATTTTAAATTTATAAGGTTTTAATTTAATGACTGATATTGTGGCCCAATTATTTTTCAGAGACATACTGTCGTATAATCTGTTTGTTTTAAATCATTTCATTGTTCTTTTAGAAACTTCTGGGTGAGACGGTATGTTAACCAGAGAGAAAATCAAAGTGAAATGAGTCAAGTTTATCATGTTTTAGCAGTTCTGCTTTTAGATTTCGAAGGAAAGGAACATGAACTACTGGATACTGTTAAGTGGAGGTCTGAGTGTATATTTTTTTATCAAAAATATTTTTAAAGTTTACTCTGTGCCAAATGTCAAGGATTCAAATTTTTCTCAGACTTAATTACTCCCTTCAAAGTTACGCATAGAAATGACCATAGAAGATGGCATATTAAGTGTCATCTGGTGGCTAAAGTTAAAAATGCCATAAGAATGCAGAATTTGTTTATTCCATTTTATCCCTCTTGTTCATGCATGTATTTTAAGCATCACAGCTATTATTTCAGAGCCAAAAGATGATAAAATTATCAAATGGCAACATATAATATGCAAACAAAAATCCTAAACTTTATTTGATAGTCCAGGGAATTGAATTCAGCTTTTCCTTTAAGGATTTAACAGAGTAAGTATTCTATATCAAGGAAGAAAAAAATATAAACATAACCTCCTAATTGCTAGGAGCTCAGGCAGACCATATTCTATGCCAGTTTTGAAGTCTGAGTGGCACCAAGACTAGAGATGATCTCTCCTCTGCTCCCCGTGGAGGCTCATCTTCCATCAACTTCCTAGTGTTTCTGCATTCCATTCTCCTGCCTAACCAGACTCCTTAGAATTCTGAAAGGTGACTAAGTTTTGCATCCCCCGCCCCCCATGCTCTTGCACATATTTCTTCCTCACTCAGAAAGATCCTCTTATTTTAGGAACTTCCTGAAACTTCTATTCCATGCCTGACACAAAGCAGCCACATAGCACATGAGTTTTATTTTTTTTTAACAAATTCTTCAAGACACAGACCCCGGATCAACTTTCAGATCACCTCTACATGATACCCAATTACATTAGTCTTTTCCCTCCTCGACCCTCTCTTGTCAAACCACCATAACTACTTGTTAGCACCAACAACACTCCGTTTTATACAATTTCTTCCTTTTCTCCTTCAAAAGTCCTGGAGAACAGGCACCATTCTTACCATCTTTATATTCCTATCACTCAGCTCAGTACTAGACGTTCTGAGTAGATGTTCAATGAATGAGTATTGAAATAATGAATGAGTAAATCTGTTTGTCCACTTACTCATACACACACACTCACTCACACTATATAAATACACACACAATCCCTGGCACTGAAAGGGCCCCTCAGTAAAACTCCTGGAAAGAAAGCTCCTGCAACAGAAGCTGTGCTAAACCCTAACCTCCCACCTGTTCCCTTTCCCAAGCTTTATGTTGTTTTTATTAGAAAACAGCCAATCAAGCATATGGCTTGTAGCTGTAGTCAGTAGCTGACCCCAGAATTTTAGTTAACCAAAGAAGGATACTTTCCGATTTGTGGTGCAGGCTCAGTTTGATAGTAGAACGAACTTAGCCGAACTTTAGCTTATTAAATAGCAGATTCTCTGCCTTTGGATGGGATTCAGAAGCCAGTTTTTGAACACGTGATATATGATACAGTATGCTAAAGCATGTAGGTGCACAGAGCATGCAGTTATTAGCCTGCCTGCAAAAACACGGTATCTTTCAGTCTCCTTTTCCCCCACCACAAATTCCTTCACAGCACAGGCCAACATATGGTTGGTACTCTTGCTTTTTGGGGAAGAAGTTTGGAGAATTACTCCCCTGACCTCCGCCAGGTTAATAAAGGTTTTTTCCTTGTGTGATCAACTTTGGTATGGACTTCAATTCTCGGCACCAGGGAAGAACCCAGGGAATTTGTAAGGGTCCCCTACAGCACATCTATAGTAGTTGATATTGTTTATGAATTACAAAAATAGATATTGGATTATGTTTGTGAACAGTCTGTTCCTCTGGGCATATTAGATTATATTGGATTCAGAGGTTTCACTTTTACCTGATTAAATAACGATTAAGGCTTTGATTGGGCCACGTCAGTAAGACACTGAGTCCCTACCCCCCTTGGTGAGTGGAGACTCACAGAGAAACCTCACAGCAGAGAAGGGAGGTTGGAGTTTTGATCCTGGAGCCTGAGAAGTAAGCACACGGAAGGGAGAGAGAAGCAGACATGTGAGAAAAGAGAGAAGGCTCCATTAGACATGGCAGAGGCCCCAGGAAGAGAAACTCGGAGCCATTCGCCTGACTCTTTATAGCTGGCCTTGTGGAGAGAGCAGAGCAACTGAGCCAAGAGAGAAACAAGTCCAAGAAGAGACAAGACTTGTCCCAGTCTGCAGCTGAGATTGGAAGAAGCTAGGAACAGGAAACTTGGGAGGAGGAGGAAGACTGAACCCTTGCAGACATTGCCCACCATCTTGCATCAACATGTGGCAAGAGACTCTGGATGAGAAAGTACCTCTTATGGTACCTTGAGTTGGATGCTTTAGGGCCTTGTGATTTTAAGCTTCTACCCCAAATAAATGCCCTTTATAATAACCAACAAATTTCTGGTATTTTGCATCAGCACCCCTTTCGTTAACTAATACAACATCCATCCATTTATCTATATCTATCCATCCATCCATCCATCTATCATCTACCTAATGTTACTATCATCTATGTATACACACATATACATATATCTTGGTTACAAGATCTTACCATTATAACCCAAGAGAGTACAATAGACCATCTTCGTGGACAATTGCTTTTTCTACTCCAATTAATATGTTGTTTATTTTGTAGGAAACATGGTTTCCTATCACAAGCAAATTTTACTGTTTAGTAATTTTGAATTCCTCATCGCTATAGCTCTAGAATTTATTCATTAAATGGATTTTGACACTTTTGGATTCTTACAGATCTCATGCATACAATTTAAGGCCAATATATTTAAAGATGGGATGTTGGGAAGCTGATATAACAGTTTCATGTTTAAAATTAGTAATTTTTTAAAAAATATTTTACTGTCAGCAGTTAAGGTTAAGAATTTCTATTTTTCAACTACCATGTTAACCAACCAACATATTTAAAATCCTACCATTTCTAATTGGCTTTGGTTTAATCAAGAATCCAATTTAATTTCGCTTTAGAACTTGCAAATTTTGAAAATAAGTATTTCTATCAAATTATGCTTATGGTGTGTATTCACACATCTTTTAGAAATCCACCCTCCCATAGAGAAAATCTTTGCTGGCTTTAAATCTTCTTTCCTGTATAAGGAACTGCTTTATACTCTTGAAAAAATTTTAATACAAGGTAAGTATTGATTCTAAGTAGATATTATTGTACTCAGTTTAGCAGTGCTGACACTTTCTATCTAAATATAAATAATATTACATACAAATATTCTATTTCCCATAAAACACTGGGTTATAAAAATACATTCGACTTCAAAGAAAGCTTATTTCACTTATAAAAAAAATCTAAAATGCCAAGCTAAGTTATAATAAATAATTCATGAAAACGACTTTCAACTATAATCAACATTGGTTTAGATTATTAAAACTGAACATATAAAATAGCTGATGAAGCAACTGAAATGATATTCAGGAAAAAAAGTGTACATTAACAAAAGAAACTTCACTGAAAATTTTTATTTAAATTAAGGCTTCAAATATACAGAGTTCCTATTTGGGAAGCTAGAACACTTTTGTAAGGCTTGGTGATGACGGCAGCACAACATTGTGAATATAATTAATAGCACTGAATTATGCACTTGAATGTCTTTCAAAGGGGGAATTTACATTGTGTATATGGACCTAGAATACATTTTTAAAAATCCATGGAATTACACAATACAATCAGTAAGCCCTAAGTTAAACCATGGACTGCAAGTAATAGTACAATTATAAAAAAGTGCTTTCACCAATTTTAACAAACGTACCACACCAATGCAAGGTGTCAATAATAGAGTGATCTGTGGGAATCCTGTATTTTATGCATGATTGTTCTATAAACGTACAACTTCTCTAATAAAAAAATTAAAAATCCAGACTTCAAAACCAAAATAATTAAAATTTGGAGTACAAGAATTTTCATCTTATATTCACTACTGTTTCTTACATTTAGAGCCCTTTGAAACAAATAAGAAAAAGCATTACAATATAATGGGATTCTCTTTTAAAACCTGAAATATAACAAAAACATTAGAAACTACTGATATTTGCAAAACATAGATGAATTTTTTTGTATTATGTTAAATGAAAGAAGCCAAACACAGCAGACTACTTACTATGTGATTCTCTTTATCTGACATTCTGAAAATGCAAAACTGTAGATACATAAAGAAAACCAGTGGCTGCCTGGGGCTGGGATTGAATTTAAAGTGAGGCAAAGGAATTTTGGGGGTGATGGAAATGTTTTATTTATTGATTGTGGAGGTGATTTTATGACTGTATACACTTGTGCAAACCTCTCAAAAACTATATAATTAAAAGGAGATAATTTTCTGTAAAAGGATAGGAAGAGTGACTATATATAATACATGAATCAATGACATTAGAAAAAAAAATTTTTAAAGCAGAAAAAATGATCAAAACTTTGCTCTAGGTAGCAAGAGTCTCAGCTTTTTTTTTTTCACTTTTTTTTTTCAATTTTATTTTATTGATACATATTAATAAAACATAAATCCATCCAAAGGGTACGATCAATGGTATTCAGTATAATCACGTTTATGCATTCACCACCCCAGTCACTCCCAGAGCACTTTAATTATTCCAATAATAATAATAAGCAAATAACAAACAAACAAACATCACCTCTTAATCTCTCTGTGCTCTGCCTGGTATACATAGCTGCTATTCTTTTTCCTTCTCTCTAGTTTATTTGTATTTACATTTTGTAAAAACAGTCTTACGTATGCAATAGCACACATATTTGTGTTTTCCATGAGGTTTTACTATCCGATCTGTAAAGAGAGCTGGGTCCCACCCTTGGCAAGAATGAAATCACTATTAGCCACTTTTATAGTTATTATTATTATTTTTATATGAAGTTGGCACATTACAAGTCTTGAAAATGTATACATCTTTTGACTAACACATAAAAATTGGAATCATTTAAAATTTCCTCGGTCTATTCAATGGAAATAAATCTGTCATTTTCACAAGAGAAGAAAAACAAAACATAGAGACACTTTGGGGTACAGTTTCTTGATTATCATGTTATCATGTTGATATTCTCTTTTAGTGTCCTGAAATGTAATCTGCGGCCATGCCTGAATCTCATGCCAATTTTCCAAATCCCAGGTGATTTATTTTTTTAACAAATAAGTAAGCTTAATGAAAAAGAGTAAAGAAACTTTGTTTTTTTGGAATTAATATTTTTATGAAATAAGGGAGAAAACAGTAATACATGATTAAATGCTATTTAGGTATTTAGCACTTTTTTAGTGGTCTCATGAATTTTGATGTATCACTAATAATTTAGGTGGACAGCACATATTTCAAAGCATTGGCAATAAACACTAAAGTTCAGTGCTCAGGTTATATTTGTTACCAAGGTTTATACAGATTTTTAAAATTTGAAAGATTTTCTCAAATCCAGGCCAATGAATTTAAATTAAAATTTTAAACTATAATCTTATAATACTAAAAGGACTATAGCAAATTATTGTCAAGCTGCTTTAATACTGAATTTCTAAATTCAATTTCCTTTATAATTCTTTTATAATACATAAAAATTTTATATTATTTGTTTTACATAATTTGCTTAATGAACAGCTCTTCAAAATAAAAGCCAGTAGGAAAAAAGGAAATCTAAGACATCAAAAGGAGAATGTCCTGGTTTTGAAACAATTTTAGGTATTTTTTTCTGACCATTATCATTGGTTCTGCTCTAAATATATTTGAGTAGGTGAATTTGCACACTTTATATACTATTCTTAGTAAAATATTTTATTTCTCCATAATGTTCCCTTGGTAAGTTAGAGTTGTATCTAAATTCCTAGTGGGAATTGGAGAAACTATTGATAAATAAATTGATGCTTGCAATGAAAGTCTTTACTTTTTATTTGGGATTATAATTAACTTTGTTTCTCCAGATAGCACAAATTAATTTTCTCAGGAGACTTTTAAGTTAGCAGAGAAGTGCCTTAAAATATAGATAAAAAATTTGATATACAATTTTGGGTGTGTTGACAAAATACTTTTTTAGTTTATTAGTTTTTTCATTCAAAATGTAAGCTTGTATTTACTTGTAAAACTCAGACTGTCTTGCAATATCACTATTTAAAATCTAAATGTCTAAATGAATATCTCCATGCTACATTTGAAAAAATAAATGACTCAACTTTCTAGTCATTTTCCAGTTGGTCTTTTTGAATAACCAACAAATATTTTTCTAACAGAAACAACCTCAAACATTTTTCTTTCCACCATCACAACAATTGCTAATACCAACAACAATAGCCCAGAGAGTCTAGATAATATGATTCATTTGGCAATTATGCAACATCAAATAAAATTTGCACAGCATTAATCTTAGAGAATTCAGCAATATATTTTATTCATGTGCCAACTGTACGCCAGTAAGTGGAGGAAAATACTGAGGTTTCTAAAATGTCTATCTTCTGAGACAGTATCATACATGTTGATTGGACAAGGAAGGTTTCACAAGTAACCGGTATGGGTTCCTTAGAGACAATTTTGTAATGATAATCAAAAGAGAAATTGTGTGAATTTAGGGTGTATAGGAAGTGGTAGATGATATAACCAAATTTGAAAGCTAACAGTACTCATTTATCTTAATTAGCCTGTTATTTCTTAAAGATTAAATTACTCCGCCAGAAATATTCTTAAAGTACAGTAACCCTTTCGGGCCTCTAATGTTGCTTTATTTCCAAAAGTAGTGGCCTGAAATATGTTAGAGTCAGAATATTATACAATCTTGCACCACATTCTGGCATAATTTATATGAAAAGATGTATCAAACTGTATATTTGTGTAAAGTGAACATTCTGTCTTTATACTGTCTGATAATTGTGTTATAGTCAAATAAAGTAGCATACACACTTTAAATTTATGCAAAGAAAGATTTTTGCCCAAAGGAATGTAGTATTACAAATAAAAACCTGTGTTGAGGTGACTTAGCAAATGACATTCAAAGTAAACTGAATATGTTGTAAATAGGGATTGGCCCACACTACTACCCATAGACTTTTCTTAATTAACAGGCTAAATAGCTTAATTATGTTTTTAAAAAAAAAATAGCTCTTGTATTGCTGTGAAAGGAAATTTTAAACTATTTATGTTAAACCAGACTAAAATAAATACACATTTCATGCCTTTATATTTTAAATATTTAGGACAGTATCGTAACATCTAACACATAAAATAATCATCCATATTACTTCCTCTATTAAATTTTAAACTGTTTATTTTTTTAAATGTGGTTCAATAATGATAGCAAGATTCCAAAGATATCTAGACACAAAACTTGACGAAATGAAAATAAAACCAAGCCCCAATACCTAGCAATGACCAAACAAGAAAACCAGAATAATTTTCTCAATTACAAATACCAAATTTGACAAAAACTCACTTAGTGGAATTCCCTTTATTTAAACATTTACTGCCAATACTATCTCTCAACAAAAAAATAAGCAAACTCTTCTGCATGAAACTTGAACTTTTTTCATAGAACGAGTGTCCTGTCAATTCACATTCAAAGATTTTCAAAAATACTCCCCTACATGCCAAAAACACCCAATCGAGAAAAGTTTTGTCAACAAAGGGAAATTAAAAATATACGTTTTGTTCTAGAAAGTTTGACATTTATCACAAAATGTATTAGCCAATCATCAATACATTGAGGGAAAAAAGTCAAATGCTAACACCATTACCCCTCCTAGGAAATAGCTGTGCTTACTCTCCCATGTAGAATCCTTTCCCCACAGCAGCATGTGACATCACCTGGATGGTGACTATGTGCAGAAAGCTCACTAGGTCACCTACCTTCATACAGTGCTTTAAAACCCTGGGCACTCACTGCAAAGTCTGTTGTGAACCACAGAGTGAGGATGGATCCCGTGCTCACTATAGAGGAGGGTAGTTGAAATCCTGATAATCTAAATTAAAAAAAAAAAAAGACATGGACATAATTACAAATCATGCACTTGTAAATGAAGCTTATGTGATAATACAATTTCTTAACTCTTTAAACGGATGTAATATTTATTTGAGGTAGCTCACTAACCAATGAGATGATCCATACAACATGGCTTTGCTAGGTTATTGAAATTAACCACATTCAAGTACCAGAGTTTGTTTATTTTAACATTTTGAGAGAATTCTTTCTTAAAGGAAATATATAATACACCACTGTCTTCAATAGAGCATAAGGAAGAAAGCAAAGCAATAAATGAAACATCATCCTCACACATGCTACATGCAGCAATATGTTTTGCATGTGCTATTGAGATTGCCCTTTCCCTCCTAAATCATTAAATAGTGGCTTGTCATATCTCAGAGCAAATCTGTTTCTTTTAAATATTCCACAAACTAAATTTCAGTTCCTCTTGTTAAGGAAGCATATACCAGTTACAGCATAATAAATGAAAATCCAATTACTACCTTAAGCAGAAGTCAAGTGAACTCACTTTAATATATGGTAGGCTTCAAGAGAAAACATTTGTATAAGTTTTTACATCTATGGCTTCCTTTGATTACATTAAGAAGTTTTAATTCATAAAGTCCAAATCCTGGAAAGTGAACCATCACAGCAAGATGACTATAATTTATAATAACTATAATACTTCAAAAACCGAGTGCTTTTGAAAGTGTCCAAAGAGAGTTAAAGTTTCCTATCTAAGTAGGTTTGCCCTCAGATACATTGTCCAATGAAGTCGGGAGAAAAAGACCTGGTGCCACGGGAATCAAGCTGAATGCAGGAGAATTCTGGCTTGCCAGAAAGTCAGTGTACGAAATACCTCATGAGAGCAGCTGTGGGGTGCAGATCAATACTCTGAGCCTAAGTCACACGGTTTATTATGCCCAAATATAACAAAAGAACGGATTAATGAAGAAAATGACGAACCAACAAGCCACATAATAAAAATGGTAAGATCATATTGAGGTAACAGAGTAGTTCCACGCATGCCGGTAATATCTATGATGTGTTATGTTTTTATTTTCAATATACACAGTCATTTTTCTGTCACTCTAACCTTCTTGAGTTGTATTATAAAAATCTCTCTATAATATCTTGGTTTTGGATGGTTATAACCTACTGTCCAACTCTAATTTGTTCTAAATCATTTTAAGTTCATTAACATTAGTAACATAAATAATGGGGAATTACATATGTGTAAAAATTTGTGATCCAGAACATGGTAACACAACATGTTCATTTCATTTCTCAGTCTGTACATTTCAGCTGAGATTGCTGCAAAGAGCAGCATTCTGGGGCGAACGGGACCTACCTAGCATGCCAAAGGACAGTGCAACAGAGTGTGAGCTGTCAGGGGAAACATCAGTCCTAAAACTGCTCTATCTTCTCACTTGACAAGTCTTCAAAAACAAGAATCCAAAGACCTGCAAGGTGGTAAATAGCTTGCCCTTCCACCTCTCAAAGCTCACGTGCCCCGAGTGACTGACGCCCAGTCTCTCCCTTTTTGCCCACTTTTGGCCTTTCTTCTTTCCTGTTTTGCCTCATCACCTTTATCTATGTTGTATGAGTTCTAGCTCTGTGTGGCTTAATACCTACTCTCAATTAAATTGCATTGCTCTTTATGAACTACAATATGTGCTTTTTACTCTGAGAGCTTCGATTTTTTTCCCCTTTATATTTTACTCTTGCATAACACTCAACAGCATTCCTGGATATTCCATTCACCTGTGGGCGTAAGTGACTGATAAAGAGAAGCCACTATTTACCATCCGTCATCCTAGCAGACACTCTGTAACATGATTTACTTGTCATCAGATTCAACATAGGAAGCAAGTTGGTTAAGTAGATGACCCCTCCAGAAATGAAATCAACAATATTGAGTTTAGATTCTTCTGCTAGTTCACCAATGCTCCTGCATTACCATACAGAAGAGTCTGCCAAAATGGAGACTTCTTTGACACCATTGTGACTCCCTATTTAAAGAAGCACTGGGCCCAGAGGCCATCAAGGAAAAGTCTGATAAATTTGATATCATGAAAATTGTAAACATCCTTACAGTAAGAACAAAATTCAGGCTAGAATTCATTTTCTGCTTAAGTCCAAAGCAAAATAAAAACTGGAAAACAAATGTCATTACCCTTAAGAGAAGGCTCCTCTCTTAATATTCCAAGACTTCTTGTAAATCAATTAGAAAATTACTAACTCCATAATTTAAAAAGTAATTGGTAAGAATAGGCAGCTTATAGAAAAATGTCAGCTGACATATGCTTTATATATCTCATAATTGAAGGAATACCATTTTCAACAAGACAATCTTTTGAACCTACCAAGTTGGCAAAAACCATGCATGTTAAACTACATAGTTGGTAAGGACATGGGATTGTAAATTGGAACTGCAAGTCCCCTTTTAGGTATGGAGAACACAGTTACACTTAAATATGTGCAGGAATGCATATGGAAAGGAAGTTCATTTTTGCATAGTTTCTAATAAAAAGCAGGAAATAACTTATAATAACTATCAAATAAAATAAGATGTGGATAAACAAAATATGGTACATTTATTCAAAAGGCTATTAGAAAGAAACTTAAATGAGATATACATCAAAATTCTATAGTGTAAATACCTCCAAGATCAATAAAGAAAGGGAAAAAGAAGAACAGTTGATTGTATGTTCCCTTTTGTATAAACCTAAATAAATATGTGTCTGTGTGTGTCTGTGTGTATATTCTCACTTAGTGCATCTGCAAACACATATAAGTGGACAATTTATATGTATATAAAGATAAATAAGAAAACTGTTGATGATGTTTATCCACCATTGTGATGGTTAAGTTCACTCGTCAACACGGCCAGGTGATGGTGTCCAGCTGTTTGGTCAAACAGGCACTGGCCTGTTACTGTGGGGATGTTTTGTGGACTTAAATCATCAGTAAGTTGATTGCATCTACAATCAGTGAGGAGATTGCCTTCAGGAATGAAAGAAGTTGAATGCTTTAAAAACGAGAAGTGATGATTTCAGCAGTCAGGAGAGAGAATGTCCATCTCGACTTTAGCCAGACAACTTCTGGGGAATCATCAAAAACCTTCATAGGAGTTCTGAGCTTGTGGCTTGCTCCATGGAATTTGGACTTGCACATTGGCACAGTCACACGAGACTATTCTTATAAAAATTTCATAATATCTACAGATATCTCCTGTTGGTTCTGTTTCCCTAGAGAACCCTGGCCAATACAACCATCATGCTAGGAAGTGGGAATGAGAGCTTGGAGGTAAGATGTAGACTCACTTTTCATTGTACTACATGTAACAAAGTTTTAAATGGGGTTACAACTGAGACACTAAAATACTGTAGTAGAATGTTAAAAATGAAGATTTTTCTGAGAAACAAAGATATAATACAAATGAAATTGCAGAATTCTATCTCCTTCTACAATATTCACAAAAGGAAAAGTTCTAAGAAACAGCTCCATACCTCTCAGACCCCTTTGTTTGGATGCAGGATGTGAGATAAGAATGGAGAGGGAGAAGGATGGGATGAAGAAATTTATTTCCATCACCAACTTGTGGGAAAATTGGGGGAGGGTACTGCCTCCTCTTCAAGCCCAGTGAGGTGGCTTCCATGAGACAATTCAGCTTTGAAAAATTCCGTAACTTGGAGATGTGAAAAGGATATACAGATGGCACCTAAGCACTTGGAATCATGTCTTACATTGTTAAGTATTACAGAAATGCATATTAAAACCACAATGAGATACTGCTACACACTTATCAGAACGGCCATCACAAAAAACAGTAACAATACCAAATGCTTGCTAAGATGCAGAGAAAATAGATCACTCATACATTGCCAGTGAGAATGTAAAATGGGATCGCTATTGCCAGGAGTTACGGAGAAGATGGGGCAGAAAGGAAGTCAATGTGGCTATAAAAGGACAATATGAGGGATTTTTATGGTGATGGAAATGTTCTGTATATTGACTGCATCAATATTAATATCCTTGTTTTGCAAGATGTCACTGTAACCGTTGGCCAATTTGATGTAATTATGAATTCCAAAAATATAATTGGATCATGCTTGTAAACTGATCTGTTAATCTGGGCATGATTAGGTTATGATTAGGGTGTTGAGCCCCACCCCTTGGTGGGTGGGGAATCAAATATAAAAGGCATGGCAAGAACAGCTTTGAGAAGCAGTCTTTGAGAAGCAGCTTTGATGTTGGAAAGAAGGCCCCAGGAGAAGAGAAGCGAGCCATTCGCCTGATCGCCTACAGCTGACCTTGTGCAGGAATCAGGAGCTAAGCCCAGAGAGAAATGCAGGCCCGGGAAGAGAGGAATCCAAGAAACCTGAACCCTGGGCAAATGTCGGCAGCTGTCTTGCTCCAACACGTGACAATGGACTTTGGTGAGGGAAGAAACTTATGCTTTATGGCCTGGTATCTGTGGACTTCTACACCAAATAAATACCTTTTATAAAGACCAACCCATTTTTGGTATTTCACGTTAGCACCCCTTTGGCTGACTAATACAGTCACCATTGGGGGAAACTGGGCAAAGGGAATGCAAAACCTCTCTATATTATTTATTACAATTGCATGTGAATCTGTCATCTCAAAATAAAAAATTAGACTGGAGGAGGAGAGGCTGAGAGGCATTCAAGAAGATATTAATCAAGATTAAAATAATTTTATTACTAGAAAACCAAAAATAATATTAAATACACGCATTATCTCATTAGGTTAAAAAATAAATTAAACAATTAAAGGTTGAGGATGATTTGATTTAGTGATATTCCATTTTGAAGTTTTAAATCACTATTAGCATAAATGGAAAAATCAAATAAGTTGATCATGCCTTAAAATAAACAGAACTGATGTTCCCTGTAATTAATGAGGTTTGCAAGTAATTGTGATTATAAAGATAGATGAATAAACTATTTTAGCTCAGGAAAAAAAGTAACAAGGTATTAAGGGGTGTCGAAACAATGCCCTATTAATTCGGTTTGGAGGGTTGGGGAGTTTAGCATGCACGATGGTAGACAAAATAAATGTACGTGATGTGTCTTCACATCACTGAAATGCAATGGGCTCATTTATATTTGCGTTAAAAGAGCGAGTCTAACAGTGGCAAAGGGGGGTAGGAGAAGGTGAGCTTATTCAGCTGATCAGGAAGACTGTTCAAGAGCTAACTGTGCAATTGAAATGCTTATGGCCATTACACTCTCACACTAGTTGACAGTGAAGAATCTTACAATAATGACATATGAGGGTCACTCTTTGTTCTCTTCTTAAATATGCTTTTGAGAAAACTCTTTACATAACTTGGTATCCTTTGCATAAAGACCTGTGAGATAAATAGCATTATGATCTGACTTTCTCAAGGAATACCTGCTTCTTATGAGCAACTGATTTTTAGCACACAGTTAATAGCAGAGCTGATCAAGTTTAACATATGAATTTTCATAGTAGCCTCATTTCAGATCCATACATTTGTATGCCTTCTAATTCTTATTTTGCTGACATCTATAATACTGTGCTTTTGTAAACCACTTTATTTAAAGTTATAACTAATCAGTGTATTATTAAAATAATAAGTCAATGAATGGAAGAATGAAAACAAAGTCAGCCATTTTCCTCTTCCCATTTCTCTCAATCAGACCCAATATCTCCTCCAATCTATGAACAGTTAGCCTATTTCGTCTTATACTATGCCTCAGAAAATTAGTCTTTCAGAGAACTAAGGTAATATGTTTAAACCACTGTGATATAACTGCAATGAAAATCTAGGCCCAAGTATACACATCTTTCTTCATGCTTTATTACCTCCCATACTTTTGCCTAAACAGATCAAGCAGGCATTGCTCCATTTTCTGGCCAACTTGGGCAACAGCTGGCCTTAAAAGTTGAGCTGCAAGAGGAGTCCATGGTACCCAGAAGCCAGGTCTACCCCAGCATCGATGCCAGGGTTTCCACCGGAGGAAACAACTGCTTTCCCCCTTATTCAAAGTATTACGATTTCATCCGAGTTGAATCTTTTGCAGCAGGAAGAATGGAATGGTTAGGAAAAGGAATCAAGTGTGAGAAGAGTGACAAGGAATCAATTTCA
>JAQZBX010018356.1:0-34708 GCA_029593785.1 Cabassous unicinctus | reverse complement strand
TTTTTTTTTTTTTTTTTTTTTTTTTTTTTCAGGATTTTCTTATTTAGGATCATGTCATCTGTAAATAGGGAAAGTTTTACTTCTTCTTTTCCATTTGGGATATCTTTTATTTCTTTTTCTTGCCTATTTGCTCTGTCTAGATCTTCCAGTAAAATGTTGAGTAACAGTGGTGATGGTGGGCATCCTTGTATTGTTCCTCATTGTAGAGGGAAAGCATACAGTCTTTCGCCATTCAGTATGATGTTAGCTGTGGGTTTTTCAGACATGCCCTTTATCATGTTGAAGAGGTTCAACTTTATTCCTAGTTTTTAAAAAGTGTTTTTATCAAGAAAGGGTGCTGGATTTTGTCAAATTCCTTTTCTGTAATATTTGAGGTAATTATGTGTTTTTTTCCCTTCATTCTGTTAATGTGGTATATTACATTAATTAGTTTTCTTTAATTGAAACACCCTTATGTAACTGAAATAAATCCCACTTGATCTTTCAATGTGCTGTTGGGTTCAATTTGCTAGTATTTTGTTGAGGATTTTTGCATCTATATTCATAAGAGATAGTGGTCTATATTTGCTTTTCTTGTGGTATCTTTGTCTTTGGTTTGAGAGTGATTTTGGCCTCATAGAATGAATTAGGAAATGTTCCCCCTCTTCAATATTTTGGAAGAGTTTGAGCAGGCTTGGTTTCAATTCTTCCTGGCATGTTTGGTAAAATTCCCCTATGAAGCCATTCATCCTGGCCTTTCCTTTTTAGGGAAGTTTTTTTATTACTGATTCAATCTCTTCACAATTTATTGGTTTATTGAGATCTTCTATTTCTTCTTGAGTCAGTGTAGGTAGTTTATATATTTCAAGGAATGTGTCCATTTCATCTAGGTTATCCAATATGTTGGTGTACAGTTGTTCATAGTATCTGCTTATGGTCTTTTTTTATTTCAGTGGGGTTGAGAGTAACGTCTCCCTTTTCATTTATGATTTTATTTACTTGTATTCTCTCTCCTTTCTTCGTCAAATAGATAAAAGTTTTTCTATTTTATTGATCTTTTAAAGAACCAACTTTTGGTTTTGTTGATTATATTGTTATTTTTTATTAGAGAATTTGTGGGTTTACAGAAAAATCATGTATAAAATACTGGATTCCCACATACCACCCTATTATTAACACTTTGCATTGGTATGGTATATCTTTTACAATTGATAAAAGCATATTTTTATAATTGTACTATTAACTGTAGTCCATGGTTTAACTTAGGGTCCATGGTTAGTGTAGTGTAGTTCCATAGATATTTTAAAAATTTTTATTCTAATGCTCTATTTTTTGTATTCTCTATTAAAATAATCTCCACTCTAATCTTTGTTACTACCTTCCTTCTGTTTGCTTTGGGTATAGTTGCTCTTATTTTTCTAGTTCTTCCAGTTTTGAGGTTAGGTCTCTAATTTGATATCATTATTCCTTGGTAATATAAGCCTTTAGAGTTATAAATTTCCCTCTTAGCACTGCCTTCACCGCAACGCATAAGTTTTAGCATATTGTATTTTCATTTTAATTTGCCTCAGAATAAGTTCCTAATTTCCCTTGTGATTAATTTTTTTCCTAATTCTATATTTTTTAAATTCTGTATTTCATTTATCTCCACTCTAATTTTGTTACTACCTTCTTTCTGTTTGCTTTGGGTTTTGTTTGCTCTTCTTTTTCTAGTTCTTCCAGTTTTGAGGTTAGGTCTCTGATTTGAAACCACTCTTCCTTGGTATATAAGCATTTAGAGCTATCAATTTCCCTCTCAGCACTGCCTTTGCTGCAACTCATAAGTTTTGGTTTCTGTATTTTCATTTCCATTTGCCTCAAAATAGTTCCTATTTCCTTTGTAATTAATTTTTATTCTAATTCTCTATTTTTTAAATTCTCTATTTCATTTAGCTCCACTCTAATTTTGTTACTACCTTCCTTCTGTTTGCTCTGGGTTTAGTTTGCTCTTCTTTTTCTAGTTCTTCCAGTTTTCAGGTTAGGTCTCTGATTTGAAATCACCCCTTCAGGACCCAGACACCACCAACCTCTCCCACATTCCAAGAATACCCTACATCCTGGGCCACTACTCCCTAGCCATTTGGCCCCAGGCTGTTTTCGGTTTCCCTGCCAATTGATGTACTGTATAAAGTCATATCCACCACCTGCCAGGGGCTGGCTGAAGTCTGTTCTTCAGACTGCCTCTGTTGGGAGATCTTCTCAATAAACTTCCTGCCTGCAATCATCAGTCTCTGCATCCCAGTGAATGCTGCTTTTCTCCAACATTTGGTGCCAAAAACCTGGGCCTGGAGTCACTTTGAGACTGATTGATTGGTGAGGAGTCTCTGCCCTGCTGCTGCCGAGAACCCATCCAACACCGGATACCTAATCATAGCTGGATGAGTCAAAGATTTCTCCACCAGATGATCCTGCTCTCTCTCTCCTTCTCTTTTTCCGTTGTCCAGGACAATCCACCAAACATTCTACTGCTAGGCCAGTGACCCTCACTGTTCCCGAGAGCCGCGGTGGGCAGGAGGCCCTTGTCCTCATGGGAAGAGACCCCTTGGCTCCAGAGACATCCGGTCCCAAGTGCATTCTCCCATTTCCTTGGGTAATTTCCAGTTGATTCGGGGATGCCTGTCTCACTCGGAATCTCCTCTGTTCTTTCTTTTTCTAGAGATCCTTAGTCTCACCCATGCCATCTAAAATGGGGAATTCAACTTCAGCACCCCCAAAACTATGCCTCCAGGTTGTCTCCTTCATAACCTTAAAACTCTAAACCCAGAAGGAGACATCAGACCTAAAAAGCTCATTTTCTTTTCCACCTCTGTGTGGCTGCAATACGAATTGGACAATGAAAGTCAATGACCAGAAAATGACACTTTCAATTTCCATGTTCTCCAAGACTTAAAGAACTTTATCCAGTGCAGTGGCAAGTGGCCTGAGTTTCCTTACATTCAGACCTTCTTCTATCTTTATAACCTCCCCTCCCTCTGTCATTCCTGTTCCTCTTACCAAATTCTACTTTTACACCAAAAACCTCCTCAAAATCTTTCTTCTTCCTTCCTTTCGCCCCTCAAATCCCCCCAAAAATCTCAACTTTGAGCCAGCTGATCAGGCTCCTCCTGCACCTCCTCTGGATATACCTCCGACGTCGCCTCTACCCCCGCCCTCATTGTCCTCTAACTCCCCTTCCTCCCCTTCCTTGTCATGTCCACCTTTCACCCCAACTCTCTCCTCTCCTCATACCCACTTGCAAGGACTACCCCCCCTCGTTGCTGCCCTCCACTTCTGTTGCTGATCCCAATTCCCTACCTCCCAATTCTACACAGACGCCAGCTCCCCTCTTACCCCTCCAGGAAGTAGCGGAGGCTGAAGGAATTGTCAGAGTTCATGTCCCTTGTTCACTCTCAGATTTAAGTCAGATAGAAAACTGACTAGGGTTGTTTTCTGAGAACCCTGCCACATATATTAAAGAATTCCAAAATCTCACCCACTCCTTTGACCTTACTTATCAGGACAAATATGTAATTATTACTTCCTCAACAACTCCAGAGGAAAAAAGCCACATTTGGGCTGCTGCTACCACTTTTGCAGACTCTATGCATACCCAAGATCCTAATAGACACCTGGCAGGCCCCACTGCAGTTCCAACCACTAACCTCCCCTGGGATTACCAGCCAGGTTCCCCTAACCTTCACCGCATGACTTACTTTTTAACCTGCATAACGGAAAGCATGAAAAAGGCCACACTCAAAGCAGTTAATTATGATAAAATTAAAGAAATTTCACAGAAACCTGATGAAAACCCAGCTGCCTTCATAAATAGATTGACCAAGTGTCTCCTTTTTACACCAATTTAGATCCTGAGTCAGACTCTGGTCAACTGTACCTACACTCTCACTTTATCACGCAATCTTATCCAGACATTAGAAAGAAGTTACAAAAGTTAGAGGATGGCCCTCAAGCCCCTCAGAAAGACCTGATTAAAGTGGCATTCAAGGTCTTGAACAATAGAGAAGAGGAAGCCAAAAGAGAAAAACATAAACAAGATCAGGCTAAAGCCTCCCTCATAGCTGCTGCCCTCAGGTTCAAATCTCGAAAACCTCCTTTTTTGCGGCCGCCTCCTGGACCCTGTGGAAAGGATGGGCATTGGTCACGTTCCTGCCCAGATCCCAGGCCCCTGCCAGGACCTTGTCCGGTGTGTCATCGCAAGGGTCATTGGGAGTCAGACTGTCCTGAAAACCCCGTTTCCAGGAAAGCTCCTCCAGCGCACCCTAGAGACCCAGCGCCGGGATCCTCCTTTCCAGACCTCCTCGGATAAACGCAGGATGACTGGCAGGTCCCTGGTTGGAGACGGCCCCACATCTCCCTCAGCAAGTCCTAACCGAGGGTTATCATCAAGGTTGGAGGTAAGCCGATCTCTTTTTAATTGACACAGGGGCCGCATATTCAGTCCTCCTAGAACATTCAGGGCCTTTATCTACTTCCTCAGTCTCTATTGTGGGGGTTGATGGCATCCCTTCTTCTTTAATTACCAAACCAAAATCATATGCTCAATAGAAAACACATTCTCCCATCAATTTCTTATAATCCCTACGTGTCCCTCCTCTCTTAGGCCGTGACATAGTGTTGAAACTCCACTCTTCCATTTCTTTCACTCTTCTGTCCTCTCAAACCAACTTCTCTCTCCTCTTGTCCACCCCACCCACCCCCTCCCTGATTCCCACTGATATTCCTCCTATACTGCGGACAGAAGTAGCCCCCAGGTCTGGAACACTAATTCTCCTTCCGTCTCAACTCACCATCCCCTGTCAGAATAATCTTAAAAAACCCTCCTCCTTCACAAACATTCCTCAGTACCCCCTGTCCCTCAGGGCTCGACAAGGCCTTAAACCCACTATTGGCAAACTCTGTGCTGCTGGGCTTTTGCACCCAACGAATTCACCCTTTAACACCCCCATCCTGGCAGTAAAAAAGCCAAATGGGAGCTCCCGCCTTGTGCAAGACTACAGAACTATTAATGAAGCCACACAACCCATCGTGCCTTTGGTTCCTAATGGCTTTGTAGACACCTTTTCCAGATGGATTGAAGCGTCTCCAGTCACCTCCGAGCAGACTGATGTTGTAATTAACATCCTGTTAACAGAAATAATTCCCAGATTTGGCCTTCCCCCTTCTCTGCAGTCAGATAACAGGACAGCCTTCACCTCACAGATCACAAAGGGATTTGTAGTGCCTTAGGAATTACCTGGAAGTTACATGTTCCTTACAGACCACTGTCCTCCAAGAAAGTTGAGCATATGAATGGGATCCTAAAACAACACTTAACCAAAGTAACATGCAGGTACAGACACCATGGACTGAACTTCTGCCCTTAGCTCTCGCGAGAATTTGAACCCTTCCTGGAAACTAAGCCCCTTTGAAATCATGTAGGGACGCCCTTTTACTCTTACCAATATACCCTCCAGCCATCAGATTTCTAAAGCAATATAGTCGGCCTAACATAAATGTGTTCACTCCTGCATCAGCGTACTGGCTCCACTCTTCCTGCGCCGGAACCTTCTGCCGCCTCGCTGCCTATTCACCCAGGTGACTGGGTATACCTAAAAGCCTTACACCCCAAGCCTTTAACCCCAAGGTGGGCACGTCATTTTCTTTCTAACCACCCCCAGTGCAGCAAAACTTTTAAACTCTCCGTCACAGATACACTTCTCCAGATTGAAGCCAGCTCCACCACCTTCTGCCGACAGCAAACTGTGAGATGAGCGCACCTGTGAACCTCTGAGGGCCCTACTATTGAAACTCATGAAGGACAGAGGTGATGACACTCCAAACACAGGGGGTAGCACCCCTTTTAACACTTCAGCTTCCTCTTAACTCTTTCCCTTTCCTTCTGTGCCTTGTCTATAAATTACACCTAAGCCTGGCAGCACCAACACACACGGTACTATTGAGAGCCAACACCTGTAGTGTTCTATCCTCACACTTGGCCGACTTTGCTGTCCCTTGCACCCTTTCGCTCGAGCAATACCTTGACGTCATTCAGTACCTGTGTTACAAGGTTATTTTTTCTGATTTTTACCCCGAAGAGATCCTCTTCTGCTCCTTTGCCGCCCTCTTCCTTTTCTTTACTGACTGAAGTCTCTCTGCAATGGGCATCCTGTATGTTACCCTTCCACTCCTCTTTGTACTAACCTCTCAAAAAATCCCTTATCATCCCCTTACAGACACTATCCAAGCCACGGCCACCGCAGGTAACCATTCCGATTGCTGGATATGCCCTGAGCATACCCATATTGAAACTATATCCTTCCTTGCCTTTCCTCTAAGCCCAGAAACTCTCCTGCATGTCTGCCCACAATACACTGGCTTTGGAGGCAATGGGTTACAGAAACCACCCCCCTCAAGTTTACCAGAATATAAAGATATACTTAGTCTCCATCAGGCCTTAAACATCTCTCATTTGGGGGAAAATTCAAATTCTATTGGTATGGTCCCAGCCCTAATGGACAGAACTTTTCTCTGCTTTAAATGCCTATCCACATGACCTTATGCAACTAATTTAGAATACATACCCACTACATCTTGTGATCACACTGTCCTCTTTAACACCACTCCCCTGCACTGCAGGCAGGTTTGAAAGTGCCAAACAGACATCTTCATTCAGCCTTATTTTGGAATGACTCAGGCATCAATCAAACACTACCTACACGAGTAAGCAGTAAAAATTATAGTGACAATGCACTGTGCTTCAAGAGCTCTTACAGAAAAACGGAGTTGTTCGGAGTAGGACCATAATCATGACAGTCATACAATTTAACCAGGTTGAAACCTAGAAAAACCCCAAAGAATTTCTTCACTTTTCTTTTCTGAATTCTCCTCTGTCAGACTAAACCAACATAAGACCCTTACAAACCCTATTACTCTCCTTTCTGTGTTAATGTAGTATATGGCAGCACCCAAATACTCAGCATTCCCAACCACCCGCATTCTTATTTTATTCCCTCAGGCCCCTCAACTGCACAGACGGGCACAGGTTTCTATTTTCTGTGTGATAATACTGTAACCTAACACTTCTTACCGAATGGACGGGAACTTGCACTATAGTATCTATTATTCCTAACACCACCATCCTAAAACCCCAAGAAATGGCCTCCTTTGGACAAATACCTAATCCAAGTTCTTTTCTTGAAACCTCACTTCAGCCTCAGCAGCTGAGGGAACGGAAAGAGACGCACTTCTTAGGGAACCCAGAATTTGGATATCATGCCCATGATAATCCCATCCTGGAAAGGCCTGGCATAGGACACACCATCTTTTGCAGTCTGTTCTCATTTGCAGGTATTCCAGTGTTAGAACGAGCAATTCTAAATATCTCCCTCACATTACAACTATCCTGGAATGCAACCATGCAGGCCATAATCAACAGCTGGAAATTAGCAGCCTGGCATCGGTTGTCATACCAAATAAAAGAGCATTAGATGTCCTCACCGCTGTTGCAGGAGGCACTTGTGGAATTATAAATGAAACTTGTTGTTTTTATATTAACAAAACTGGGCAGGTAGAATAAAATCTCAAAATTTTTAAGGAAAACATAGAAATCATTCAGAGGGCCCGAGACAACAGCCGTGGAAATCAGTCCTGGTTAGCCTCATTTCTTTCTTCTCCACACCCCTAAAACCAATGCTTTTACCCATTATAACACCATTACTGATAGTACTGCTGCTTCTCCTTTTTGGTCCCTGCCTCTTACAGCTTCTCGTCTGATTCATGCACCGAGTCGTACAGCCAACAGCTCAGGAATACGTGAAAGGCGTCCTTTTGCTGCGAGAACAGCAATACCAACCGCTGCGGGAGCAGGAGCCAAAGCACATTGGCAGGACAGAAGGAACCCCTCTCTGTCCCCTGACAGCAAGAAGTAGCCAGATTGAGTCGACGTCCCAAATCCCCTCACCTTCCCGTTCTGCCCAGTACTCCCATTACTCAGGTCCTTCATCATATATAGATATAATCAAAGAGTTAGGAATGTTAGAGGTTCCCCTTACAAGGTTTGCAATGATTAACAGGTCGTAGGGCCATGACTCAATTCCCCGTGACATAAATTGAAGAAAGGCCGCCGTAACCGACTGAGCAAGCCATAGCTTACGGACCTTCTGTTTGCTTTAAGTTTAGTTTGCTCTTCCTTTTGTAGTTCTTCCAGTTTTGAGGTTAGGTGTCCAATTTGAAATCTTTCTTGCTTGGTACTGCAAGCATTTAGAGCTATAAATTTCCCATCAGCACTGCCTTTGCTGCATCCCGTAAGTTTTGGTATATTGTATTTTCATTTTCATTTGCCTCAAAATAGTTCCTAATTTCCCTTGTAATTTATCTTTATTCTTATTCTCTATTTTTTAAATTCTCTATTTCATTTATCTCCACTCTAATCTTTGTTACTACTTTCCTTCTGTTTGCTTTAGGTTTAGTTTGCTCTTCTTTTTCTAGTTCTTCCAGTTTTGAGGTTAGGTCTCTGATTTGAAATCTCTATTCCTTGGTTGTATTTTCATTTTCATTTGCCTCAAAATATTTCCTCATTTCCCTTTTGATTTCCTCTTGAACCGATTGGTTGTTTAAGAGTATGTTATTTAATTTTCATATATTTATGAATTTTCCATTTCTCCCTCTGTTATTCATTTCTAGCTTCAATCCATTTGGGTCAGAGAAGACACCATGTATGATTTCAGTATTTTTTTAATGTATTGAGACTTATTTTTGTGGCCTAAGATTTGGTCTATCCTGGAGAATGTTCCATGTGCACTAGGGAAGGATGTTGTTGTTGTGTGAAATGTTTATATATATGGCCACTAAGTCTAGTTGGTTTAGAGTGTTTTTCAAGTCTTATATTTCCTTACTGAACTTCTGTCTAAATGTTCTATCCATTATTGATAGTCTCCCACTATTAATGGAGAATGATCTATTTCTCCCTTCAAATCTGTCAGTATTTGCTTCATATATTTTGGAGCTCTGCTATTAGGTGCATATATATTTATAATCCTTATATCTTATTGAATTGACCCCTTTATCAGTATATAATTACCTTCTTTGTTCCTCGTAACAGTTTTTTACTTAAAGCCTGTTTTATCTGATGTTAGTTACCCCAGCCTTCTTTTGGTTACTGCTTGTATGGTGTAGATTTTTCCCATCCTTTCACTTTCAACCTACGTATGTCTTCGAATTGAAGGTGAGTCTCTTATAAACAGCAGATAGTTATGTCATGCTTTTTTATCCATTCTGCCAATCTGCCTCTTAACTGTAGCGTTTAATCCATTTATATTTAATATCACTAGTAATAAAGCAGGAATTTCTTCTGCCATTTTGCTATTTAGTATTTATAAATCTTAAACCTTTTTTGCCCCTCAATTCTTCTGTTAATGCTTACTTTCATATTTAATTGTTCGCTTTGTATTGTACCATATTGAGTCCCTTCTCTATTCCATCTGGATGTATTTTTCATATATTTTCTTTGTGGTTACCATGGGGTTAAAATTTAACATCCTAAATATATAACAATCATATTTGATTTGATACCAACTTAACTTCACTAGCATACACATACACTGTTCCTATACCCCTCCATCCCACAGCCTTTATTTTTGTGCTTGTTACAAATTGTATCTTTGTACATTGTATGTCCCAAACCATAGATTTATCATTACTTTTGGTGCATTTAAATTTCAGCACCTGTAGTGAGTAAAAAGTGTAGTTACATACCAAAAAAATATAATACAATAATACTGGCATTTATAATTACCCAAATGGTTACCTTGACTAGAGGTTTTTATTTCTTTTTGCTGCTTTGAACCACTGTCTAGTGTCCTTTCCTTTCAGTCTGAAGAACTCCCTTTAGCATTGCTTGTAGGACAGATGTAGTGGTGATAAACTCTCTCAGCTTCTGTTTATCTGGGAATGTCTTGATCTCTCCTTCATTTTTGAAAGAAAGTCTCATTGGATATAAAATTCTTGGTTAGGAATTGTTTTCTTTTAGCACTTAAAATGTTTCTACCCACTGCCTTCTTGCCTTCATGGTTTCTGATGAGAAATCAGCACTTTGTCTAATTGGGACTCCTTTGTACATAACACACTGCTTTTCTCTTGCAGTTTTCAGAACTCTTTTCTTGCCTTGTGCATTCAACAGTTTGATCCGTATATTGACTAGGCATATTTTTCTTCAGGTTTATCCTGTTTGTTGTTCTCTGGGCTTTTTGGATATGCATATTCATATCTTTTGCTACGTTTTGGGATGTCTTTGTCATTATTTCTATGAATATCCTTTCTGCCCCTTTCTCTCTTTCTTCTCCTTCTGGAATTCCCATAGTGCTTATATTGGTGTGATTTATGGTGTCCCAGAGATCTATTAGGATATTTTTGTTTTTTATAAATCTTCTTTATTTCTGCTCCTCAGCCTGACTTATTTCATTTGTCTCGTCTTCAAGTTCACTGATAATCTCTTCTCCCAGCTCCTATCTACTATTGAAACCCTCCTGGGAATTTTTCATTTCATTTATTGTGGTCTTCACCCCTAGTATTTCTGTTTGGTTCCTTTTATAAAATTTCTATCTCTTTATTGAGATTCTTACATTATTCATTCATTGTTATCCTGATATGCTTTAGTCTTTTCTCTTTGTTTGCCTTCAAGTCCTTGAGCATACTGAGGATCATTTTTCAAGTCTCTGTCCAGTAGGTCCACAGTCTGGTTTTCTGATATTTGCTACATTTTAATCATTTTCCTTTGGATGAGCCATCATTTCCTGTTTCTTTGTTTGTCTTATAATTGTTTGTTATACACTGTACATTTGAATATTTTAAAATGCTAACTCTGGGATTTATTCTCTGAGATGTCTGTTTCTTGAGTTTGTAACCAGTTGGTGATATGACAGAGGTTTTCTTGAGTGTTAGGAGTTAACAAAACCAAGCCAAAAACACCTTTTCCATCTTTGTATGTTGGCTTTGCATTGGCTGGTGCTCTGAGTCAGAGTTCAGCCCTCCTATCAGGAAGGTCAGCCTAAGGCAAATGCAAAGTACAGGGTCTTCTGTGTCTTTTCTGAGCCTGTGTCTTGCCTTTGGCTTGTCCTTGCTGGTGCCCTTAGGAGTTCCCCTGTTTTTAGGAGTTTGACTGCCCCTGCTGCTTTCCAGGAGACAGACCTTCTCCCTCTCCTGGTTGCTCCATTGATGGACTTAAATCAGGTAAGCCTTTGCCCCAAGTCATCTACCTCAATTGTTTCTTATACTGCTTTCCATTATTTCAAGATGCTTTTGCCTGGAGGGAAAATTCTGGGAGCTGGCATACCAGAGAGAAGTTTCCCAAGTGAGTCTTTCCAGCAGGATCAAGGCCAGGAACTCTCAGAAGGATTTCCAGCTGGCTCCAAACTGCCCTGGGGAGGAGATGAGGGAAGGGCCAGGCAGAGTGTCAGGAGCTTCTTCCAAGACTCCCCAAAGCTGTGCTTCCTTGACTTGGTCCTTACCCAGCCAATGCAACCCTTTAACTGTCCCCTGTAGCTCTGAAGAAGCATACTGTCTTTAAGTGTCCACTGCAGCCTTTGTCTGGGACAGTCTGGAACAATGGCTACCCTCAGAGCCTTGAGTCCCCAACAATCTGAAGTAGCTAATCAAAAGGAGTGGTCAGCAATCAGCCCATACCTCCCCCTACCCATGCTCCCCAATCTTGGGGAAATGGAATTTCATATCCCTCTCTGGCACCAGCAAGCTCTGCCAAGGGCCAGACTGCACTGCTGCCTGCTACATGAGTGGGGGTGGGTAATGGTAACCTCTGCATGGAGAGAGCAGTTTACTGGTATTTACCATAATTTACCAGCCTCTTCCTTCCGCTCTTCCCTCGATGCTGTAGTGTTCTACTGGACTACAGAGTTTAAAATAGTTGATTCAGACAGGCCCTGCCTTAATAGTTGTTCTGGTGGACCCTCCTACTCTGCTGTCTTCCCACAATCCCTCCCCCTCCACACACACACACACATACACACACACACCTTGAAGCAACAGAGGCTAGTGGAGAGCATTTTTTGGTGACAGCTCCAAATACCTGTGGCATCTGAGAGTCTCCTGTGTATCCAGCACACTGAGCTGCTCCAACGTCACATAAATTGCATCTGTGGACCCAGACAACATTGGATGAACTTCCACCAACCCTGGAGTATCATATAGCCACAGATTGCCTGTGAAACAGTGGTTGCTGTCAAGTTGGAAGAATGCTCATTAAAATTAAAATTCTACCCAAATGAGTGAAGACTTGAGCAGTTAATTTTTATGATTTGGGGAGTGGCAGGAAGGGTGATTTTAAAAATCAAGTATTAGGGAAAAATCTGTCAACGTCATAGTGTTATATGTAAGTGCCATTCAAATCTCAGGATGCAATTTCCAGCCCAGGATTGGATGTTTGATGCCTGAATTGCTCGTGAAAGTAGGAGGAATCAGTATATTAAAAATACTCTATATTTGTTAAAGCAATTCATGCGTTTTGCTATAACCCTGAAATCCCAGTGGCTTAAAACAATGGGAGTTTATTTCTTGCTCATGTAAAGTTCAAAGTGGGTGTTTGTGATTGACAGGTGGTTTTCTTCTAAGCAGGGAACCCAGGCTCCTTCCACCTGTGGCTCTGCCAGCCCCGGCACTGCCCTTCGAGTTTACTTGGGTTGTCTGCATCAAGCCATAAAGGGAGGCACATGGAGGGCCATGCGTGGGCCTTTCTATGCAGAACGGGACCTGGCGCACCTCCATTCCACTCATGTTTCAGGTGGCCCCACCCACCAGCTAGGGAGGTTGGGAAATAGAGGCTAGTTCTGGCCCTTTTCGGAAAAGGCCGGCGATCTCTGCCATGTACTCTAGAAACAGACATGCCTAGATGGCATATTAGTGGTCTGAATGAAACAATATGGTTTATAAAATTTCACACCCTGGCTAAAGAGTTCAGCAGGATTGAATTTAGGGGAAGCCATCCGTCCAGATCTGAAATGGCTATGGATTATGCAACCATGACCTTCTTAGCTCTTATAACAGTTTGGGGAACTGAATCTTCCCAAAGCATTCTAAAATTTGAGCCTTCTTGAGTCTTCAAAGTAATTTCTCAAGGACTCTAGTCTCTGTTTCAGAACTTGGTAACTTTTCATTCTATTCCTATAGCATGTATTGAACAAAGTTGCTCTAATTATGGATTATGTTTTGTAACATCTAAAATGACAATTTAGAAATTTTGTGTAAATTATTTGGTGATTCACACAAAATGTAAAAATTGCTTCATGGTAAACCCAAAAGTGAACACTTGTCCCTGTGGGTTTTGACTATAGGGTTAATATTAGCCTTACCACAACTAAATGCTAAATGGATGCAAAATATCGGTTCTTAGAAGTTTCTGGGTTTTTGCTGGTTTTGAGTAAAAGAGGCTTCATAAAATCACAGTGCTTTACTGTAAGATTTTGTAGGTGATGGTTGCTATGAAAACCAATTGCTTTTCATATTCATACTCTGGTTTGTTGGGATTTGTTAAAGACATGCTATTTATCAAGCTTTGGGGTAGATGTTAAGGGAGAACAAGAAGTCTGAAAAAGTTCCAGCCTTCTCTGAGTTTAAGATCTACAACTGATGGCTATGGCCTCAACTGAAGGGAATTCTGAGGGGAGGCACTCAGAGAGGGAAGGGGAGGGAGCCTAACCGGGGAAGCAGGGAGGTGGTTTTAGGAAGATCCAAGTGGGAATTTGCTGCTGTCTCCTCTCCTGGAATCTCTTCCCTGCAACGTCTGTCCTTATTTTAGCTTTTCCCTTACCAAACTTTCTTGAAATTTCCTCACACACAAATTATTTTGTTCTATTTTTTCTGTACATGCAAACTTTGTCAGGGGACTGAATTATTGTTTGACCATTTTTGAGCAAAAAAAGTGGTTATTTCATATGGTTCAACCTACTATCTGTTAACTGTCAGAGTGAATGGCCCTGACCTTTTTAAATTATGGTATCCCATTGTCGTCTTTAAAATGTTTATTTTAAGCTGTCTATCACAAACTGACCACCCTAATACTTTTCTACCAAGCACTTCTCTTTCAGATTATTTTTCCCAGACCATCTTTTTCCAGGCCGGAGTTTACTTTTCTCTCTTATTCATAATTTCATCTGTGGTGGGGTCACTGATGCCAGTCCCAAGCTCTCGGCAATACCCCCAATTCCTTTTGTTAGTTTGTTTATTCTTTTCTCCATGTTATTGCTGAAGAACAAATTGGTTCAATGGACTATCAAAATAAAATATCAACCACTTTCCTAAAAGGAATGTACTCTCTTGAAAAATTGCCTCTATTTCACTGTTTTTGAGGGTAAGGCCCTTAAGGTTATATGAAAACTGCATGAGCTGGTAAGCTTTTCACATTTGTTTCCAAGACAGCTGTTATCAAATCTGTGAAAACATTTTCGTTTCACACATGCCCACAGACCTGCACAGAGAATTGTAAACTTAAAAAGGGAACAGACTAGAAACTTCACTATGATGAAATTAAGGTGATTCTGAGCACTGTACAATCACACTGGAAGAGAACTTAGCATATACCCCTTTCTCATCTTCTCCAAGTACTGTGGAAAAAACGTTACCTACTCTGTTAATCTTGGTTTATCTAGGATTAAAATTAGAACTACATCCTTGGAACCGTCTCTCTTTTCATGCCACTTTTCCCTGGCACTATTGACAAGATAAGATTGGCCTATAAAAGGACCTTTAGGCACTATCTAGTTTTGTGCAGAACCTGACCAAACTGCCACGGTGAGTCAGGAATGTGTTTCCAGGCTGAATTTATTAGAATTTATCCATTCCCCATCCCTAAAGGTCTAACTGAACTTGAATTTTTCCAATCTTTGAAAACGTATTTAGCCAGACTCAATCATGGTTTTTTTTTACTTTATTTAGATGCTGCTGATTTGGACACTTTCACTGCTGCTGGGTACAGTGGCAGGTAAGAAAACGTAGTCATGTGGTGCTGGGAGAGGCTCCCTGCTCACTACTTTCCAGTCTGTAAGGGTGAATTCGAGCACCTTGAGGACAAGGAGAGGCGGGAGACAGCGCGGTTAAGAGCACAAGTGCCTGGAGTAGGGATGCCAGATAAAACCGAGGACACCCAGTAAGATGTGAATTCCAGATAAACTATTATATGGGACATATTCTAAAAAGCATTTGCTGTTGTCTGAAACTCAGATTTAACGAGTGTTTCATACTTTTATTTGCTAAATCTGGCAATCCTGGCTCTACTACCTATAACTATATTACTCTCAGCAAGTTTCTTAACCCCTCTGAGCTTCAATATCTTCATTGATGATATGGGATGATAATACCACCTCTCTCATAGGATTATGGTGAGAGTTAAGTGAGATGCAGCATCTTACCCAGCACCTGGCATGTAGTCATATTTCAATAAATGCAGCTACCACGGCAGCTACTACATGTACTCCTAGACTGTCTTCCTGGGGAAGACTTCCTTTGCGTTGTTGCTTCACAGATAGCATTAAAGCCTGGAGTTATGTTAAACCATGGATTTTTAATTTTTTATTTATTTATTTTGTTTGTTTGTGAGTAGCTTCTTCATCACAGGAATCCAAAGTGAAGATAAAAAGTTCCAGCCCTTACCTAAAACTCAAGCTTTCCAACCAAAGCCCAAAGCCAGAAAGTAGTTAAGAGGAACTGAGAACTCGACCCCACCACCAAGTCCTGGGGACATAAGGCTACTCCTTCCTTGGGCACTGACCCTGCAGACGTCCAAGATGAGAGGGCTGAGCAGAGACACAAGGGGTGTGGGGAGCCCTGCACAGTAGAAGTGAGGAGAGCAGCCCTGTTCTCCACAGGGTCTTGTTGTCTTTTGATTCACAGGGTGTGGATGGGAGGGTGTTTGGAAGTGGAGGAAGAAAATCTGCCACCAAGTGTAATTTGATGCATATTTCAGCAGAACGACCATTAGAAAGAACATCTGGTTAAACTAATGTCCTTGAAACACTTCTGGGTGATTGCAGGAAAAGAAATCTGCTTCCCAAGGCTAGGCTGCTTCAGTGATGAGTCCCCGTGGACAGGAATTGTGGAAAGACCCTTGAAAATATTGCCCTGGTCACCAGAAGATGTCAACACCCGTCTCCTCCTCTACACTAACGAAAACCCAAACAACTTTCAAGTAAGAGGGCTCATTGTTTTAACAACTAAGTTCCATCTGTTTTATGTAATAAGATAACTGAACACTCAAGTCTTCTAAAGAGAATAAATCAGTGCAATTTGCCCCTTGGTAGACTTTTGGGACAATGAACTTAAGTATTATTTCATAGATTGTGCTTATATAAAAATCCATTAACTTGAAATTATTCTTGTCCTACTTCTATGGTACTATATAAGAAACATCCCAAATATAGGAATATATATGTAAGTGTATATAAATATATATAAATGTACACTGTACAAAATCTTCAGTTGTGTGGAGACACCTCACTGCTACTACTGATACTACAGCAAACGTGTATTATTTTGAGTTAAACAGCAGCTAAAATTTTGTAATGGCTGGAAAGTAGCAACTTGATGAATAACTTGGTTGTAACAGAAGGATCCTTACTCAGAAGAATCCCAAATCCTAGAAGTCTTCTCCCACCTACCACCTCCCTCCATGTACAAACAATTCTATTGGATATTATGACTTTAAACACTTTTCTCTCCAAAACAGAAACTCATTGCTGATAAAACAACTATCGAGGGCTCCAATTTCAGGACGGATAGAAAAACCCGCTTCATTGTCCATGGATTCATAGACCAGGGAGAAGAAAACTGGCTGTCCGATATGTGCAGGGTGAGGCATAATCTCTTAAGGCAAGGTTGTTTCTGGAGTAATCTTTAACAATTGAAAAAGCATAGACCCCAGCCAACCAGCACAAATGCTGGCCACCATGGCACTGGAGAACCCTTTGACCCCTGCTGGGCCTGTGGCTCCCATGGGAGGTCCAGAAGGGGGGCTGGGGGAAGGACCAGGGGCAGTCAGGGCAACATGGTTGGCAGGAATTGGAGGCTAGAGGCAGTGGTCATTTAGCGATTAGTACAAGGGATTTCAAACTTTTAGTAGCATATGCTGCCATCCTGATTCATACCAGTTAATCAGAGACCCTTGTTTCTTCAATGGCTTTTAATTTCCACGTGAACAGCTAAAATATCTCATTTTGCACACACTAAATCTTTTCCTTTGATTTTCACTTGCTACTCTTTGATCCTATAGTAGCAATATCTTAGAAAACAAAAAAACTGGTAGGTTTTCATTTCTGACTTCTGTTGTTTTAGCATGTACTGCAAGCAGTGATCCCATTATCTTTAATTTGCCTTTGGCAATGTTCTCTGTGATAATGAAGAATTGTAACACAGAAAATCAAATAGAATGAATTTTCTTGGTAGCTACTAGTACTCAAGCAACTTCATTAATGATTCATTTATTCGTGTATTTATCAAGTTTTTGTGGCCAACTCTGACACGAAGACAGTCATTTCTTTGGAGGTCTCAAGACAAAGGGCACAAGGGTCAGCCTAAACCCATTTAATTTTAGGCCTGTCTATGACAAGCCAAAGGTTGAACTGAGTCAGTTCAGGGCAGTCACTGATCCTGGAAACAGCTGAAATGAATAAGCTAGAGCCCATTCACTTCATGAGTTTAGAAACAATCAGAGTAAAACCATAGCTTGCCTCCAGAAAAAAATTTAATGCTGATCATTATGGGAGATAGAGGAGTGGGGTAAAGAATAACATTCTATACAACAGGGGAAAAATAATTGCTATATTAGCTCAAAAGAATGTAGAATTTTTGATATTGGTAATCTATTTCCAAGATCCCAGAGGCACTTGATTTGGTTTTGACAACACTGTTGCATTGTGATGGAGAAGCAAGTGGATTAAACCAGGAGGTTAGAGATCCTAAAGTCCAGTTTTGGCTCTATCATGAGCTAACAATTACATTATCTCCCCTCTTTAGATTTTCCCATCTGTAAAATGAGAGAGTTGGAGATGATTTCTAAGATTGCTTCATTTTCTCAAATTCTCTTTGGAACAAGGTGGGGATATTTATACACAAATACTCCAACAAACAACATTCCTACCAAATCTAGCATTCATATAACCATAACTGATCCCCATCAAACAAGGCTTCTAGTATGTATCTGGTAAGGTTATGTTTTTATGTAAAATAGCTCTTCAGTGATATAGAGTAAAGTCTGTTTATTAAAAACTTTGATAAGTTTTTCCATCATGGAAAAGTTTACTCATTTATCTTCAATATATTTAGCTAAGGGGTTCAAACATAATCTTTCATTCATTTATTCAACAAATATTTATTGAATACCTACTGTGTGCCAGGAACTGTTCTAGGCACTGAAGACACAGCTGTAAATAAGACAGGCAATGGTCCTTCCATGCATTCTCGTAAGACAATGCCTTATGACATTTATGATGTTCTAATGAAACAACCGACTGCCGTTTTTCCATGAATCAAATTGCTATGCCTATGATGCTGTGGAAATCCCAAGAATCCAGTTTCCCCTCTGACCAAACCTCTAATTGGAGCCACTTAAACTTTAGAGTGATTCATATCCATAATAGACTAGAAGTTTTATTCACTGCTTGGAGTTCAAAGCAAGCATGATGTTATATAGATCAAGGAGGGAATTTATGCTAGTTCCAAAATGTGTTGATTAGTAATTAATAAAGAGCCTGAATTATTTACCCATTTATTGTGTCTGTTCCACCAGAACTTCTTTCAGGTGGAAAATGTGAACTGCATCTGTGTGGACTGGAAAAGTGGTTCCCGAACTATGTACACACAGGCCTCCCAGAACATCCGGATTGTGGGAGCAGAAATGGCCTATTTTGTTGAAGTTCTCCAGGTAAGTTCTTTGTGCTTATATAAAAACCCATATGTGCTGGTGTCTGGATTCTGTTTTTTTGAAAAAAAAAAAAAAGGCTCTAGGTGTGATAATTGGTACTGACATTTCTCTCCTGAGATTTTGCTTTTGCCTTTGTTGAAAAGAAAAATACAAAAATCTAGATATGAGCTTCATTACTAAACCTATTTAATTCAATAAACAAATTTTTAAAAAATAATTAATTGATCCAAGCAAGCAGGTGGGCTATTTTCACTGAATTCCATCAGTATTTGAATTTTACCAGTTGCTAAACCAAGTTTACAATGAAATGTCAACCTCAAGATTAAACTAGTTTTTTGGTTTTTATTTTTGTTTTTGTTTTAAGAAAAGCACAATGATAATAAGCTAATCTGACTTGGTAACCAAAATGTTAAACTTGAATATGCTTGAGGTAACCAAAATGTTAACCTTGAATGTGCTTAAGTAATTGCTTTCATTATTTTTTTTTTAATTATTTTTTTTTAATTTTTTTTTGTAAAATGATATATAAATACATATGCATATATGTGCATTTGTTTACATAAATGTTATTTGTTATATATATATACATTTTATAAAGGTGCCTAGATTACCCAAATATTACTCAGAAACTACAGGGATTCCCATGCTCCCCGCTTTCATTATTTTCTAATCCAAATTCTTGCTTCATCATCTCTGGGTAACAACTCTTCCTATTGATCATATCCATCAAGGGTAAAATGACAAAAGTTAAGCCCTACTCACCAATTTAGAAGTTGGACCCATTTCCATTTTCTCATATAACTGTAAAAAAAATAACCCATGAAAGCCAATTGCTTTGATGGAGTGGTATATCTTCTTAAAAATCAAGTTTTTGGTGGTTCCCTTCTGTACGCATCTTTAATTTTGCAATAACTGAAAACATTCTGAGATGTTTTCTTTCCAACAGTCAGCCTTCGGGTACTCGCCTTCTGATGTGCACATCATTGGCCACAGCCTGGGTGCCCACGCTGCTGCGGAAGCTGGAAGGAGGCTCAATGGGAAAATTGGGCGAATCACAGGTGGGTCAAAACTTGGAAAGCTGCAAAATTGGACTGAAAGGAAATACAGGATGGGAACCTGGTGCAGCCCTGCCTTTTACCTAAGGACACAAGCTATCACATCTTCCAAACTGGGTCACGTAATCAGAAAGGAAAGTGATCCATTCTGAGGCCTTGCAAATGTTTTTTATTGATATCAATCTTTTATCTACAGAGGCTTGTATAACATATAAATACTGCATGTGACTAAAATGTGAATTAGGAACATCTGGAGGCCTTACTGATCCCTATTTCCCTTTGTCAGAATGCACAAAGCACAAGTTTCATGGTGTAAATTGAGTAGAATTAAACCTGAAGGGCTCAAATTGTATAATTAATTATATTCGGCTTCAATAGCGGTTGCTAATTAGCCCAAACATATTCAATTACCCAAGAGCTGTGAGGGGCAGGTGGTCAGGCTGCGCTGCCAGTTCCACGTGCTGCTAATTGGATGAAAAATATTATTCTACGAACTTCAGAATGGCTGCATTTGGCCAGTGGAGTCACTTGTTGGATACCATGGTCCTAAAACAACCCTTTTGAGAAAGTTGTTAGTATCCTGGACCTAAGAGGTGAGTATTTCAGTGAACAACCACTTTCCTGCTCCATCTTTCAACTGTCTCTGGCCTCCTGATTCTTTTTAATGCTTTACATACGTTGGTTGTCTTTGGATGGGTGCAGTCATCTGGAATGTCTATTTGTTAACTTGCTGGAGAGATATTCCACACAAAACATTTTTCCTATACTCCTAAGATGAGCGTCTGCTTAGGTCCTGTTGAGGTTCTGGTGACCATGATAGCCACAGTCTCTGCCCCATACGAGTTTACAGTCCAGTGGAGACTCTTGTAGTAAGAAAAGCTTTAGGGGGCCAGTGTCTCCCATAGTCTGGCTTTTTCCTTGTAACTGCTGCTGGTACTGAAGCTTGTCCCCGAGTGACTAAGCATCTATAAGGCAAGTTCTATGGTTTGGGGAAATTGACTTTAATGCCAACAGCAAACTGGAAGCTGATTTTCCTTCAAATATTGGTAAGGGAACTTCTGGGACAATGGCGTCGAGCAACGGAAGAACTTTCATCATTGAGGTTCTAAGGCGGGAAAGGGAAAAACAGGTGTAAGATGGAGGCATTTTTGGGACATTGGAATTGCACTGAATGATGTTGCAATGATGGGTACAGGCCATTATATATTTTGTCATAACTTATGAAATTGTGCGGGACAGAGTGTAAACTATAATCCATGCTTAGTGGCAATGCTCCATTATGTGTTCATCAGTTGTAACAAATGTACCACATTAATTAAGGATGTTGTTAATATGGGAAAGTGTGGGAGGGATAGGGAGTGGGGCATATGGGAATCCCCTATATTTTTTATGTAATATTTATGTAAAGTATTTTTTTTAATTTTTAAGTATTTTTTTAAAAATTGGTAAGATAGGGCAGAACTAGCTTCTCTCTTTCCACACGTAATTCATGAATACAGCCAGTGCCTGCACTCATATCTGTAACTCATGACAAAAGGTAAATATGTATAAACACAGACTCATCCAATTCACTCTAGGGCTGGACCCCGCTGAACCTTGCTTTGAGGGCACACCTGAAATAGTCCGACTGGACCCCAGTGATGCCATGTTTGTGGATGTCATTCACACGGACGCTTTGCCTGTCATCCCCTACTTGGGTGAGCTCCTCAGCATGGCCTCCTGAAGTCATCAGCTGCTCGTCACTTGGAGTCTGTACACTAACACCAACCTTCCCTTGTTTTAAAATTCCTCAGGGTTTGGAATGACTCAAACCGTGGGCCACCTAGACTTCTTTCCAAATGGAGGAGAGCAAATGCCCGGATGTCAGAAAAACATTATCTCTCAGATTATTGATATAAATGGGATCTGGGAAGGTAAAACCATTCTTTCTATAAAGAGATTTTTCTTGAGAAAGTTTCAATCATGTTTTGCCCAAACTGCTAAATATTTTGATATTGTACAGCTCTCACATTTTATATAACAAAGAACTTTTAATTGTGTCCCCGAGCATTCTCTGAGGCTTTTAATTTTGGGAAAGAGACATGAGAAGACCAATGGAAAGAAATTATTTGCAGTCAACTTTCCACTGGGCTCATTCAGGGAAGACATTACTAAATTCCACTTATATCTCTATGTTCCCTTTCCCTTCTAGGGTTATTTTTCTATTTCATTTAACTATGGCCTAGCTATTGTAATCTTTAAAAAGTTCTTGTTACATCACAAAATATAAATGCACTTAGTAAATGATTTTTATCCTTAAGTGGACACTAATTAGAGAAATCTATTCAACAACTCTACTCTGATCAAGTCACTAACTTGGAAAACTAAAATCATGACTGATTTCAAAGGAACTCGGGATTTTGTGGCCTGTAATCACTTAAGAAGCTACAAGTATTATTCTGATAGCATCATCAACCCTGATGGCTTTGCTGGATTCTCCTGTGCCTCTTACAGCGTTTTCAGTGCAGTAAGTAGACTCAGCTTCCACCTAAAAAAGATTATGACTGCCACTTCTCATGACTGGTGTGATTCTCTGTACACAGCTGCATTCAATGAATATTACCACACGACTGCCAGACTACTCATGCTTTTCACTTGCACTGTTCATTCACGCAACTTTTCATAGTTATAATGGATTAGCAAATTTTAGAGAAAAACGTCTTGTAAGTGGAAATGTTTTCATTCTAGATCTCTTCTGGATGTATCAGGTAAATTTTCAAACTTGCTTTGGAAGTAGTTCTCAATGAAAAACAGCCTATGAGAATTTGAGCTATGTCTACAGAATGCTGGTGAAAATGGGAAATTTTCTTAAATGCTGACTTTTTAAACTATATAATTATGGATGTGTGGCTATTAGTATGCAATCTCATGCTTGCCAAGATTATTTTTTGAGTCTTCCTCTTGTTTGGGATTCTCTAGATACCTAGGTTAGATGCTTAAATGTGATCTTGAGTATGAAATATCTTCTCTATTGTTCATAAAATTGGATTTTCTTTTCACTATAAATTTTATCAAATCAAAATGTGTCACTTATACCATTTAATAAATAAAATATCAAGGAACCAGCCAGGTGAACTCATAATCACCAAGGAGATATACTTTGTGATTAAGAGAGAGGATGTGAATCCTGCTTTCACCATTAAATAGCTAAGTAACTTTGGGCAAAATACTTAACTTCTCTAAAGCAGTTTTTTTTTCATTAGTAAATGTAATAAGTAATTATGGTATGACTCCATGGGTTTGGTGAGAGGATTTAATGAAAGAGGCTTAGCCTACAGCCTAAAATAAAATAAGTAGCATTCAACAAATATTGGCTCTTATAAGGGAATTATATATTTTATTCATACTCAAGCTTGCATATGCAGTAAGAATGAACTCCCCTTTCCTTGGTCTGACTTTATTGTCTTCTTCCCAAGTCCCCAGTCCTCTAGGTAATGGAGGAACAAACAATCAAAAAAGCTTTGGGTCTCATCCAGTTAAAACTTATTCTGATTTAATAATATGAACAGTCCTTGTGGGCGATGTTTAGTCACTTTTATAAGAAAAATTTTCAGTCTTGCATATTTCTCAGACATTGGACCCCCTCATCAGCTTCTATGCAAGGTGGTCATGGTTAGTGTATGTGCTTGGCAGAGGGGAAGACGTGCAGATCGTGGTGAAGGGTCCTGTGGCTCCTTTGGACCCTGGGCAATATCCCACTACACTGCTGGCATTTGCACGTGAAGTCTGGGGCTGGTCTATTTTTCTGGCTTGGGCAATGATCTCTGAGAGCTTTGGTTCAGTCTCCCCTTGGCTGAATGCAGACCCCTGAGCCTCTGCCAAGTCCATCATCTCCACTGATTGGGAAGTCTACCACTGACCTCTACCATGGGGTAGCTTTCCTCTCTAGTGGGAATTGGAATGCTTGTCCTCCCCACTCTGTTGCTCTCTCTCTTTTTCCCACAATTCCTTGAAACAGAAAGAATGGACCTTTTCCTATATCATATCCATCCTCTCCAGATGCTAATTTCCTGGCTAAGCCTGAATGACCAACTGGGGCATTTTCCCTTCACTTAGGGAGAAGTCTGGGATCTGAGTCCTTCAAGCCTTGATATGCTAAATAGGAGTTAAAGGAATTGAGAAAAGCCTGACTCTTGAACTTGTCTTCCTAAGGGATCCTACTTTGCAGTTCAGAAGCTGATTATCACCTCTTGTTATTTCTCTTTGCAATCCTTCTAAAATAAATACTATCCACCTTGCAGGCAGATGGACATCTTGGGCCAACTGGGGCAATTTAGAAAGGCACAAGAGAATATATATACATAATTTTCCATTGTGTGATTTTTATATTTTTGTTAGTATTGTGTTATTCAACAGTGATACTGATCATTTATTATTGTGAATAATCCATTTTCATAATATGAATTTTTAACCTTTTCTGAAATACTATTCAAATGCCCTTTTACCATGAGAATTGACTTTAGAATATTTAAATTGCAGTGTCATGGGGGAAAAGATGGTACACTATTAAAAGAAAGAGCATCTTCCACCCTCCTGTGTTTATTTTCACTAGAACAAGTGTTTTCCCTGTCCAAGTGGAGACTGCCCACAGATGGGTCATTATGCTGATAGATTTCCTGGGAAAACCAAAGAAGTGGGTCAGAAGTTTTATCTAAACACTGGTGATGCCGGTAATTTTGCCCGTAAGTTTCTACCTTATTTGCTCTAAATTCTTAATGCTTTGTGTTTTGTCATGTCCATTGAAAATGTGATATTGCTTTTCCACACAAAATCTTTACATTTAAAAGCACTCTTCAAAGTGGAAAGCTGCTCAAACCCAGTGCTCAGTGTAATTATGACTAGTTTGGGGTGGCAAAACAGAGTTTGGGGGCCTGAACTATCAATGATACAAAAATAAACTTCTTCACATTTGATTTTGAGACTGATTTCCAAGTCTTCATCTGCACCAGCCACTGTATTCACACATTTTACTCATCAAAATTCTGAGGTTTTGTGCCAGTAGAAAGAGTCCTCCAGGAGACAGATGACAGAAGTTGTGGGAATAGAAGGGAGATGACAGAGTCAAGAGCTATTTAGGATTGAATACTCCATGGATGATGGAAATTTGAGGGTGGAGGGATATGAGGGATGGGGTACAGGCTCCAGGGTTTTTTTCTGGACAACAGAGGAAGAATACTATTTGGATGGCAATCCATGGGGTTAGCAGCATTCTAAAAATTAAAGACAAATTTTATTCTTTCCCTGACTTGGCCCAAGCTAGCTCTAAATGGCAAAAACTGACAGTTCACTATTGACTAGCATCAAGGGAACTATCTTTTGATTCCATAAACTAATAAATCCCCAATGGCAGTGGAAGTCCAGATTATAAATTATTTGGAAATAACTGTAGACTCTCTAAGCAACAACAAGAAAGTGACATTATTCTAAATCTGGAAATGAAGTAAATTGATGAAAACATAATCTTTTAACATAATTTTTTTACAATTTGAACAATTATTCAAGAATAATTGTTAGATTTTAAAAATTGGAAGCAAAACAAATTGATTTTTAGTCCCTTTGTTTGGAAATACACATCTATTGACCAGAAAGATTCTGGCCTTCCCAATGCCAGAACCCTGAACATTTAGGTAAGGACGTGCCTAGGACTATATGCTCAGAAGAATTACCAACACTATATATAAATTATTCAAAATTCTGCAGAAGTGAATCCAAATTAACCCTTTCTCAGCAAAGTCTCTCTACAAGCTGACATTTTGCCATTTTTTTTCATGCAGGTTGGAGGTATAAGGTATCCGTCACACTGTCAGGAAGGTCGGTTACAGGGCATGTACTAGTTTCTTTGTATGGGAACAAAGGAAACTCGAAGCAGTATGAAATTTTCAAGTGAGTGACATTTTATTCTAAGTTCCTAAAATGTTGGAATATTTTGCATGTATAATTTATCTTCATTATTGTTTATTCATTGCTATGTAAATGCATATAGTACCGACATAATAAAAAGTAAGAGATTGCTTCACCCCCATGCCTTAATACTTTTCAGAATTCTTTTTCTAAATTTTTTCTTTGCTGTTTCCTGAGAAAGCCTGTGATATTTACTTTGTTAAAAGATTTATTTTCGATCCCTGGCATCTGTTTTATAATCAGTAAATAATTGTGCTGTCCACAAAAAAAGCTGGGGAAAGGTGATATCATGATGCTATCGCTTATTAAATTGTGGGGAGATTGTGACTAAAACATGTTTGAGGTTTTATAAAAGTAAGCATGACTTTAAGAGAAAGTGAGGCACGGGTAGCAAGTGAACTACCACTGAGTTAGCATACATGTCTGCATTTACTTAAGACATTAAAATGACAAATATCAATTATCTTAGCTAGATATGCATTGTAAAATATATGTATATATATACACACACATATGTATTTTCATGTATGTCTTTGTTAACTTCTTAACTCCCAAGGGGCTATCTCAAATCAGGAAGTACTCATTCCAATGAGTTTGACTCAGATGTGAATGTTGGGGATGTGCAGAAGGTGAAATTTATTTGGTATAACAATGTGATCAACCCAACTCTACCCAGAGTGGGAGCCTCCAATATCATGGTGGAAAGAAATGATGGACAAGTGTAAGTATATGTATTGAAAATCCAAAGGAATTTTAAGTATTGGGTCATATTGGTAATTCTATTCCCCCTGAAAGTCTACTTTTAGTTAAACCTCCTACAGTGGTACCTGATACCTTTTGTCTCTTTAGGAGAAAGTAAAGAACTTTAGGAAAACAGCTTTGATAGATTTGTTGGTAAATGTGTTATCTGGTACAAATAAAGTGTTAGAATGAGGATCTGGCCTCATGAGCCTAAGGTCAAAGGAATGATTTCATTTGGTCACTCTGCCTCATGTGATGCATAGACCTAATGTGCTAATGGGAGACCAGTATCTTCCCCAAACTTTCTGGGCTCACCAAGTTGCTACTTAAGCTTTCAGGAAAACACTTAACTTACTAAGGGATAAAAATAGGCTGTTCTATGTCACTGGCCTCCTGAGTGAAGACCAAGATTCAGGAGATCAACCCTTTGTTTTAATCAAGACTTGTGTGTGTGCGAGCCAAAAGATGTTCACCACAGTGAACTACCAGAAAAGGTGAACCAATAATGGTTGTAATCATCGCGGTACCAATATAGCTCCAGGGTTTTGAGCATTGAGCCAAGTTCTGAGGCACACTGTTGTGTTTTTTCTGCCAACATGCCACTTGGTCCTCACAAAATCCAAGGAGGGGATTTTGCTTCCTATAAGGATGGAGTAACAGAGGCCAGATTTACCTTCCCAATGGACACGACCAAAAAGTTCAAGAAAAATATATGAAACAACAGTTTTCAAGACACTGGACATCAGGCATCAAAAGACAGTATCCCTGAGAGATGAGAAACAAACAAGGGGAGTCTTCCAATTGCCTTCAGAGAGTTTCCAGGGTATGACACTGGGAGGAGCAATGCAAGCATGGTCCAATGGGCTCCCTGAGTTGAGAAGACAGCTCAGAATCCAGAAAGACTAAGGTAATGAGATTTTGCAGGGACAGAGTACCAAAGAGAAGAGAGCTGCTCAGAGGGAAAACCCCAGAGATCTGTAAAAGCCTTGATTACTGAATATTGAAAACTTGAGTTCTGATCAGCACAAACACATGATGAAATTACCCAAGGTCAGTGAAATAGCTATCTAAAAGGAGAAACTGTGCCTAGTACCCTTCCAAGACTGGGAATAGTACCTGTTTCCACCAAACAGACTGGAAAACTCAAAACTCAAGGGACATTGAATAAAATGTTTAGCAAGGACTTGCCTCTGTAGTAGAGAATAATTAGCCCAAATTGGGCAAGACCTGAAAGGATTAAACTCTTTCCAAATAACTTTACTGTCCCAGAACAAAGCTCAAGATTTATAGCAAATGCAAAATTATCCAGCAGTCAACAGGGTAAAATTATCAATATCTGACATTCAGAGATTCCCAGTTATACAAAGACACAGGACAATACAACATATAATGTGGAGAATAATCAATTGAAACCAAACCACAACTGACCCAGATGTTAGAATAGCAGAAAAGGACATTAAAACAGTTATTATACCTGTCTTCCATGTGTTCACAAAGGTTAGTAGAGAATGAAAGATATTAAGAAGACCCAAACTGAGCTTCTAAAGGTGAAAACTACAATGTCTGAGTTGAAAAATGCACTGGATTCAATTAATAGCAAATTAGACACTGCAGAAGAAAAGATTCGTAAAATTGAAGACATAAAAAAATGCTATCCAAAATGAAACACAGTAAGAACGCTTAGCCAATATAATGCCAGGATTGGGAGAACAGATGGAGACGTTTTTCGTCCGGGCTGGTTTCTTGTCCTGCTGCTGACGCTGCTGTTCCTCGTTGTGTTAAGTTGACAGTGTGCTGAGTGTCCCATAGATGCTTTTAGGACATGACAAATGAGCCTTCTCAGCCTTCTTGGGAATCATCGACAGCGATTCTCTCTGTTACTGCACAGCCAAGAAACTGAAATGGAAAGGAGAATTCAGTCCTTTGTACGAGCTCTTCCCAGGGTCAATGTTGGGGTCTCAGGCACGGGGTGGGCCCCTCGTTCAGACTCTGGGGGAGAATAGAGGGGGTCCACATGCTCAACCCACAGGTATGTGCCAGTAAGAGCTGAAGTTTTCCTTCTTTTCTTTCCACAGGTTCAAATTCTGTAGTCCAGAAACTGTGAGGGAAGATGTTCTGCTCACCCTCACCCCGTGTTAGGAGCCCGCTGACTCGTGACCACCGAACCTTATTGCTAATAAAATCCAGCGGTGAATCAATGCATTCCTATCTTTTGTCCTCGTTGTCCGTTATTTCCAATGAAATTTGTGGATGCAGTGATTAAAATAAAAAATGTTGAGTTAGCCTTAAGAGCCACAAATGACTGTTGAATTTTACTACATATTTTTTGGCATTTAAGGTTGGGAATGTAGTTTACATTATTAACATTACTGATGTCATTCTGATCATTTTAGGCATACTTCCAGATACAAAATCACCCCCATGGAATCCCTGCCCTCTTGGTGGGCACACTGGAAAGTACCGGCCTTTGTCACTTATTCCATCGTCTTTAAGTTTTGTGTCTGCTCCTCATCAGGGGAGATGACATATAAGGAGGTGAGGACTGGGCAGATCTGATGCTTCCTAACTGTTCTTCCCACTCCCAATTCAGTACCCCAGACCGGTCTCTTCTCTGCTGCCTCTGATCCTTCTAAAGCACAAATCTGACATCCTCCCATTGGCCCCCAGGACAGAATCCACATTCCTTAGAGTTCCTTGCAAGGTCCCTCTTGATCTGGTTTTCACCTATAACTCTAGTTGCATCTCTGATCACATTCTTTCTGGAACTGTATACTCTGGTGCTGCTCCCCAAAAGGGCCTTGCTCTCAGACACTGCTGGGCCTTTGTACAAACTCTTCTTCCTGGGATATTCTCCCCTCGCCCCACCCCACCCCTGCCTTCCTGTCTGTTTAATTCCTACTGGTTTTTAAATCTCCTTGGAGACATCACTTCTTCCAGGATGCCTTCTTTTCCTCCACTACTCACACCCCTTAAGATGGACTGAGGGCTACCTCACTATACTCCCACTGCACTCCAGATTCCCCCTACCTCAATACTGATCTTTCCATATTGTGATTACTTTTTTATTTCTCTGTGTTTTCATTTGTAAACTCCTTAGGGGATTGCCTGTTGTATGTGCCTGTCACATGCCTGGCAGGTAGTATGACAGTAAATAAATATTTTTGAATGACTACCTTCCTATCTGAACGAATGAATGAACCCACTATATTCATGACCTTTAAAATTAGGCCATGTCCCAACAATACTGTCCTAAAAGAGAAAGGGACACGTGTGCTACATCTTAAAAAGTGGGTAGGGATTTCATTAGGATGCTTACACTTGCATGAACCAAAAGCCCAACTGAACTGGCTTAAACAAGGAGAAAATGTTTTGACTCAAATAATTGGAAAGTCCAGAGGTAGGGGTGTGGGGGGCTCAGGTTTTGTGACCCAGCAACTCAATGATCTCTTTAAAAGCCAGTTTCCATGCCATATTGTTTATGGTGCTGATTTTTTACCAAGGCTGACTCCCCTCCCAGTTGAAGGGTGACTGTCTACCACAACTGAAGCTACAGGTCTCCCCTTAAGGGAGAGAAAATACATATCCCATCTCATCTTTCCAAGCAAGACTCCTGTGATTCACTGTCATTGGCCTGTGGCCAGGAAAATGGAACGTGCGAATTGGCTTGAGCACGTCAGGGCCCACCCCTGGACAAGGGTTAGGACCGCGTCCCCCAAGTTCGTTGACCGTATGGAGGAGGAATAAACATCTGAATGAAGAAGGGAGTCAAGGTTGACTCCTGGTTTGGGGCCAGAGCAACAGGAAGGCTAGAGCTGCCACTGACTGAGATGGGGAATGTTTTGGCAGGAACAGATTTGATGAGGAAGGCCAGAAGTCAGTTTTAGTAATGTCAAAATTGAGATATTCATTAGCCATCCAATTGGCAACGTCAAGCAGACTGTTGAGGGTAAAGTTCTTGTCTAGACACATAAATTTGGAATATCAGTGTGTATATGGCATTTTTAAAGCCCTGTATTTCTCTGTAAAGAGGCTAAGCACAATGCTTAATACAAAGTGAGTGCCCCCAAAAAAGAAATAAAAAATATTTTAAAAATACATAGTGCTTAATAAATGTTTATAATTATAATTACTATGGCTCTTTCCTATAGCATTAATAATAGTGATGAATAATAAATAATGAATAAAAGCGCCAAGTGGTTTAAAGAAACTTAATTTTGAAAATGCATCTGTTAAAAACCCTTTTGTTAAGAACGGTATCCATTTTCATGATAATGAAGCAGTTTGCAAATTGCTTTGTTTTAAATAAATTATTTACTCATACTACCTATTTTGTAACTCAGTATATTTTTAGAAAATATTCTTATTTCTAAAAGCACAAAATCAAATTTTATTCTTCTCTTAAGGCAAGAGTTCTATGCCAGTTTGAGAGGATGGGCCAGTTCATATACAAACGATCCACTTTCAACACCTGACTTTCAACATGGTGTGTTCCTTGCTGGCCTATACCCTTTTCTTCCAAGGATGCCAATTGCATTAGATTTTGTGGTTCAGCCTCTCCTCCAAGAGGAGATTTAGAGGACAACTGACTGCCAACTCTATTACTTTCCCCCTTTTTCTTTTGTTTTTGTTTTTCCTAAAATATGCACAGTGCTTAAAGCATGGCAGGCACTACTCTACCACTAGCTACAGTCGGTAGTGTACGTTTGGTCTATTTTTTCCACACCCCTATTATTAACACAGTTCATTTTTGGCATCGATGCAAGAATATTGCAGTATTGCTGTTAACTGTAGTCCATAGGGTACATTGATTGTATCTTTCCCATGTTTCTCCACACTCTTACCATCTGGCAATAGTGATGTACATTTGTTCTAGTTCATAGAAGGACATTCTTTTATCTGTACTATTAACCACAATTCTCATCCACCTCTGTGTTCACTATGTTGTTTAGTCCCTGGATTATTCTCTAGCTTTCTTTCCATTGACATTTACAATCCTAGACTACCTGTTACAGCCACAATCCCCTTTATAAACCAGCTGCGTTAGTTCTACTCACTATGATGTATTACCATCAACTCTTTCCATTTCCACACTTTTATGGTCAAGTTAATTAAAACTTCTACATGCATTAAGCATCAGTACCCCTTCTCAGCCCTCTTCATATTTCCTAATAATAAATAATAAACATAATAATAAACCTCACATTTCGTAATAATAAATAATAAATATAATAGTAAACCTATAGTTAAAACTCTAGGTTTTAACTCCATGCGGTTATTCTTCGTAGTTAGTTCATACTAGTGAGAACATGCAATATTTGACTTTTCGTGGCTGGTTTATTTCACTCAGCATAATGTCCTCAAGGTTCATCCATGTTATCATATGTGTCCCAATTTCATTTCTTCTTATAGTAGCATAGTATTCCATCATATGTATGTGTCACAATTTATTTATCCATTCGTCAGTTGATAGACACATGGGTTGTTCTCATCTTTTGGCAAATGTGAATAATGCCGCTATGAACATCGGTGTGCAAATGTCTGTTCGCGTCACAGTTTTCAGTTCTTCTGGATATATTCCTAGTAGAGAAATTGCTGGATCATATGGCAGTTCTATATTTAGCTTCCTGAGGAAAAGCCAAAATGTCTTCCACAGAGGCTGCACCATTTTATATTCCCACCAACAGTGAAGAAGTATTCCGATTTCTCCACATCCTCTCCAGCACTTATTGTTTTCTGTTTTTTCAGTAATGGCCAATCTATGTGGTATAAGATGATATTTCATTGTCATTTTGATTTGCATTTCCCAAATAGCTAATGATATGGAACATATTTTTCATGTGCTTTTTGGCCATTTGTATTTCTTCTTTGGAGAAATGTCTATTTAAGTCTTTTGCCCATTTTTAAATTGGATTGCTGGCTCTTTTATTGCTGAACTGTATGATCTCTTTATATAGAATAGAAATCAAACCCTTATTGGATATGTGGCTTCCAAATATTTCCTCCCATTGAGTGGACCACCTTTTTACTTTTTGACAAAGTCCTTTGAATCACAAAAATGTTTAAGTTTGAGAAAACCCATGTTTTCTTTCATTGCTAGTGGTTTGGGTGTAAGATTTAAGAATCCACCACCTACCCCCAAGTCTTGAAAATGTTTCCCTACATTTTCTTCTAGGAGCTTTATGGTTGTAGATTTTATAGTTAGGTTTTTGCTCCATTTTGAGTTAATTTTTGTATAAGATATGAGATAGGGGCCCTCTTTTTTTTTTTTTTGGATATGTATATCCAGTTCTCCCAGCACCATTTGTAGAAAAGACTGTTCTGCCCCAGCTAGGTGGGTTTGACAGCCTTGTCAAAAATCACTTGAGATGTGAGGGTCTGTTTCTGAACCATCAATTCAGTTCCATTGGTCTATGTGTCTGTCTTTATGCCAGTACCATGCTGTTTTTACCACTGTAGCTAGGTAATATAATTTAAAGTGAGGAAGTGAGAGTCCTCCAATTTCATTCTTCCTTTTTAAGATGTTTTTGGCTATTCAGGTCACCTTACCCATCCAAATAAATTTGATAATTGTGTTTTCCAATTGTTTAAAAAAATACTGGTGGAATTTTTATCAGGATTGCATTGAATCTGTATATCAATTTGGGTAGAATTGACATCTTAACAATATATAGTCTTCCAATCAATGAGCACAGAATGTTCTTCCATTTACTGAGGTCATTTTTTATTTCTTTTAGCACTGCATTGTAGTTTTCTGAATAAAAGTGCTTTATGTCCTTGGTTAAGTTTATTCCTAAATATTTGATTCTTTTAGTTGCTATTGTAAATGGAATTTTTTAACTGACTTCCTGCTCAGATTGTGCATTACTAGTATACAGAAACACTTCTGATTTTTGCATATTAATCTTGTATCTTACCACTCTGCTGAAATCGTTTATTAGCTCTAGCACCTTTCTTGCAGATTTTTCGGGACTTTCTAGGTACAGGATCATATCATCTGCGAATAGGAAAGTTTTACTTCTTTCTTTCCAATTTGGATGCCTTTTATTTCTTTTTCTTGCCTGATTGCTCTAGCTAGAATGTCTAGCACTATACTGAACAACAGAAATGAGAGTGGGTATCCTTGTCTTGTTCCCAGTCTCAACGAGAAAGCTTTCCGTCTTTCACCATTGAGTACAATGTTAGCTGTGGGTTTTTCATATATGGCTTTTATCATGTTGAGAAAGTTTCCTTCAATTCCTATCTTTTGTAGTATTTTTATCAAGAAAGGATGTTGTATCTTGCAAAATGCCTTTTCTGCATCAATCGATAGGGTCATATGAACTTTTTTCTTTGATTTATTAATGTGGTTTTGATTTTCTTGTGTTAAGCCATCCTTCCATGCCTGGTATAAAACCCACTTGATCATGATGACTAATTCTTTTAATGTGCTATTGGATTCAATTAGCAAGTATTTTGTTGAGGATTTTTGCATCTATATTCATTAGATAATGAGTCTGTAATTTTCTTTTCTCAATATATCTTTATCTGGGTTATTTTGAAAGATTTTTTTCAAAAAATCTTTTTTAATAAAGGCAATATCTGCCTTTATTAGGGTGATATTGGGTTCAGAGAATGAGTTTGGTAGCATTTCTTTGTGTTCAATTTTTTGTAAGAGTTTGAGTAAGATTGGTATTAAATCTTCTTTGAATGCTTTGTAGAACCCACCTGTGAAACCATTTGGTCCTGGGCTTTTCATTTTGGGGAGTTGTTTGATGGCTGTTTCAGCCTTTTTGTTTGTGATTGGTTTGTTGAGATCTTCTATTTCTTCTACGGTCAGTGTAGGTTCTTCGTATATTCTTAGGAATTTTTCCATTTCATCTACATTGTCTAGTTTGTGTACAGTTGTTCATAGTATCCTCTTATGATCTCTTTTATTTCTGTGGGGTCATTAGTAATGTCCCTGTTTTCATTTTTCATTTTATTTATTTGCATCTTCTACCTTTTTTCTTTGTCAATCTAGCTAAGGGTTTGTCGATTTTGTTAACAATCTTTTGGTTTTGTTAATTCTCTCTTTTTTTTT